>JAQFYG010000226.1:0-39170 GCA_034694325.1 Entomobrya corticalis | reverse complement strand
GTGGCAATGGCAAGTGATGAAGAATGAGGATTTTTCAGGGAAAATCGTGACTAGGATGTTTGTCACACTCGCAAACAAATTGTAATTTTATTTGATGAACTCTGATATGTACAACATTGCAGTTGAAGATAACAAAATGCATTTTGTAGACGCATTCGAAGGGATTTAAGTGATTTAAGTAGCAGAAAAATTTAGGAGCAATCACAAAATTCCGAGAAAATACGGCAATTTTTGGCGTAAGTAAAGATGTGAATAGTCTTCATCGTTTTACTATTTAATTGAGATGAAGCGTAATAGTACAAATTATTTCGTGAGGATGAAGGATATTATGGTGAAATTGTAATGTTGAACCTCCTTGTCCAAAGTTCACTCATGCATGGTGTGTTCTAAGTTTCTAAGTACTTGGTTTCATGTCCTCTTCTACAAGTGTAACGTCGTCACTATATGCACAAATCAACTCATGTCATCCTCGCAGCACGACAAATTCACCATTTTTATCCACTCACTCCTCAATCATTTCAATTTACACTGCAACATTCTTGGCTCTTGACAACATTTCAAGAAAACGTACTTAAAACACTCCAATTTAGTCGTGTTGAGTTGCCAAATTAAAGTTTCAGTAGTCATATATCGTAGGCTTTTTGTTTGCCATGAATGACATCTCTGACAGTATAAAATAAGCCATGTTGCTGTGCGTGTATGGAACATTAGACTAGAGTGCAATGTTATAATAGATACAAAAATGCTGAATATATCCCTCTTGTTCTTTCCTTAAAACCATTTTTTAATAAAAGTACATATATCAAATCATATACACGTTGTATGGAAATTTTAAAAAGTAGATCCAATTTATGTATTCATTAATATAGGCATAGAAATTTGAGCCAATATTTGGTACATATAGAAAGCCTTAAAGGTCAAAGAACAATTTTACTATTTATAAAAATGTGGATTTCAATATTTTCAATCTGAAACTGTTCGACATATTAATTTATACTCAAAAAATTAAAATACAATAAATAAATATATTGCAACTAAATAATGATGAGCTAAAAATTACTAAACGAAAAGTTAAGCATATAGTAAAGAGATATAAAGTGATATTATACATTATACCTATACCTTATGCTATCTGTACCTAGGAAAAATACCTATTTATTCAATGCGTAAAGATGCATTATATTATAATGGTTCATTTTACAGTTTGTCCTATAGTTGGTGCATCCAACGAATGCCAGTTTAAAACAGCGTGAAAAATTAAGTTTCCAACGTCAAATACTTTATAAAAGAAACCACTTTTGAAACTGGAAATTTGTTCACCCATCTCAGAATAAAAATCTGAAGATGATGATGCATCTCTTTTAGGCATTTCTTTGTTAAGATCAGTTTCTTTTTTGTTGTTCTTGTATCATGTCATTATTACTCTAGCCGGCTTATCGCTAGTTTATAATATGAAGCTGACCAACCTGAAAAGTAGAGATGATTATTCACCTTGGAGCAATCTCCTATGTTTTATCTTTTAGTATAAAAGCTTGAGCATATAAGTAGGCTTTCCTGTATATTATTTCCCTATATATTATGTTGGTACTTAAATATAAAGGTGGAGAATACGATATGATGGCATTAAAATATTTAAACAGGCTGAGGCAATTTCATGATGATGTGGTACGAGGACTTGGAGGGAGGTAGACAAGTAGTTCCAGTCATGTCCTAATATGCATAAAGTTATGTATCTTCATAAACATAAAGCTGTCTTATGTCTTGACTTTCTCAAGATTTCTTTCTTTCGATCTTATTCATGTTTCAAATTTCCGTTTTTATAATAAGTATTTTTTTAAAAAATACTGAACACTTGGTGTAACTAAATAGTATATGTATGTAGCGACGTAGCCTGCAATTCATTTAAAAAACAGTCTATACAAACAGCTTTTAATATGTGTATATTTGAACAAAAAGTCATGATTAAACACCAGGTAAATATCTCCCTACATCAAACAATGTAAAATAAATAAAAATTAATCAATCAGGACTCAAGGTCAAGAAATCCTAAGCAGTTATAGAGATGCCAGATACATTATTCAGTGAAATATTGCGTACAGTACAACTTGAACTTGGTAACATTATACACCGAAAAGTTGAGTCTGCAATAGCCACCAGCGGAGCCCATATCATCACGCATGGCATTTTGTTTACTAAGCACATTGAATTTCAACTTTGTTCAAACAGCTATTACTTTTTCTCCGATTTCCAAATATTCTCACTGAAAAATAAATAACACACTGGATAAAATAACGAATCATCGCTTTAAATAATAAGCATTCAAATCATTTTATAAATATAATTAGGTAGTTTACCTGATACAATATGCACCAAAATGAATCAAAAGTAAGAATACGTTTATCATTTCGTTTCTTAATTTTGAGACATTTTGAACTCGAAATTTTAAAGTATTTTTATTCCAGCTCTTTACCAAAACCAAATAATGTTCCAGGATTTTTCCAGCATTACACCATCAAAGCCTTTTAAGAACCGATTGCTTATATTTCTCACATAATGCGCCATCTAACAGGATATTCGAAACAGAAAATACTCACAATGTCATAATACACACCGACTCGGACAAAAAATCTTACCATGCTTTTTCATAAAAATGTTCACCAAACCTAATCATCCATGAAGGCTTTTGCTTTCTACTTGGACGCTTATATAGCTGCTAATACCTGATTGCTATATTCAACAAGAATTTTACTTTGTTTATCAGTAAATCCTATGGACCGCTTCTTATAGTAATATCAAAATATTATATCCTCAAAGCATGACAGCATATATTTGGTTGTGCCCATCATTATATTACTGCAGCTGCGTCTCTAGTAATAACATCATAAAGGTGAAATCGCGTAAAAAGAATGATGAGCTGTTTTTCATTTCACATGTCTATCCATGTCGAACACCAATATGACTCTATATAATCCACCTACCTTTCCTCCTCATCATCATCATCAGCCACCACGACAGCAGCACCATCACGATGATGATGATCATCATCTTCATTATAGTTATTACGAAGCAAAGTAAGCACAGTCATCTTCCCTTGTTCACCCTCCTCTCACCAAAGAATCATCATGGCTGGAAGACATAAAAATGTACATGTGGAAAATAAAAAGCAACGGGTAGTCTAACTCCAAAGAGAAAAAGTATAAGAGAGAAGAAGAACAGATTATTACACCATGTGTGCATACACATTACGCGCATAGGTATATAATGTTCCTTTTTTGAAGACACGTTTCTTTTACATTTAATATTTTTCTCTTCTAGCCAAGTTTATTCCAGCAAAATAGTATGTTCTAGCGGTAATAACAATAAATACATGCTGCATACAAGTCTGTTCAGCCTCTTATCTTTCAAGCCAAAGGCTACATACAGCATACAGAAATGTATTACGTTATTTCATGGCATCTGTGAACGGGCAAGGTAATAACTAAAAAGCAAAATGAGGAGAGGACGAAAGAAGAGAAAATGGAAACATTAAAGAATTCTTTCTACTTTTTGGTTTTAGTAAAGAACAACTTCACAACGACGGAGGAAGAAATAAACGAGGAGGAAAAGAAATTATCATTATCATCCTTTATGGATATATCAACCTGTAAGATAGATATGTCCGCTCATCCGAGTACAATAAATATGAAGGCAGGTAAAAGAAGCTGAGGAAATTATTGAAGATTCAATATGAGCTTTTTTCTCCCTTTTTGTTGAAGACATTTGCTGCTGCTGTGCTCAGTCGGTTTTTGCCCTTCCTCCCTTTTCCCATCAGATTGTATTTCATTCGCAGAGTAAAGATGAAAGAAAAGAACATTATTCACATATGTGGACGTATTCGTCCATAAAAATATTTTACTTTTTTCTCTTCTTTGTTATCCATCTCTGTAAAGTTATGCTCGTCAAAATCTTGGATATTTTACGTATTACGGAAAAGGAACCAGCTAATATACTGATGACCATGATCCTGTTGATGATGATGAGCTTTGAGCTGAAAGGAGAAGGGAGGAGGAAATAGTTGACTGGCTGGATTGGATGTTTTGTTGGTGGGGAGGAAATAATCATGATGATCATGGCACTGGCAAGTTACTCTGTAGAAAAAAACGCTGACTGAGAGCTCACTCGTTCGTCGTCGAGGTCGTTAATGATGACTTGGTCTAGGGTATATCAATTTTCTTCCAGGTCCCCTGAGGCTACATGCTTTGAAATAAGCGAGAAGGGAAGATAGAATGGGGAGAACAATCAGAATGTCTGATGATGATTATGATGAGTATTCATTCTGATGAAGATGATGGTGATTGTCCGTTTTCAAAGATGAGAGCCATGTTCATGCTATTATTAACTTTATTCAGTGATTATATTAACAAAAATAGGTTCAACATGTATGCTAGCTTTTTTACAGTGTCATCATCACATCCACATCCTAAGTTTGTTTGTATTTTATTTCTGGTTTCTTCATCATGTCTCTAGCGACTTCATGGACAATTTACCCTTCGTTTTCGTCGGCCCACCTTGATAATGAGAGTTTTCTTTCCAGTGTTTTGATTACACTGTGGATAATGTATGCACAAAAAAATTAAATATCAGTTCAACACGTTTCTTTTTTGATGAAAGAGTGGAGCCCGACAATAAGAGAACTGGACTTTGGATTAAACCAGTCAATGTTTTTACTCCGTAAAAGACAGCTTTTGCTTAAATAACTGCATACTAATTTACGTAATCTTTCCAACATTTTTTATCATTTCTATTTTGTTTCACTTTATTTATTATGCATGCAAACAAATAATAAGTTTGTCGACGTCTTCTTCCTCTTCTCTCTTTGTTGTAGCAGCCAAGCGTGAGCCATGATTCATGATGGCGATGGCAAGTCCAACTGTTTATACAATTTAACACGATAGAATGCAGCATTTCAAAGAACATGCATGCAGGCTTTGTCATCCGCACTTGAGAAAAAATAGAGCTGAGCAGCAAAGAGTAAGAAAAATATCTGGGCTCATTAGAAAACCCTCTCATTGGTCTTAATGTAGCAGCCAGCCAGCCTGACTGGTCTACAGACCAATTCAATGTATGATGGAGCAATGTACACAATTGATACAAAACAGTGATTGTGTGATCATTATTGCTTCCTTCTATATAAGCGTTTATATAATAATTTACGTATGTGAGCATTTAAGCTAAACGGTATCCGTATCCAGTTTCAACTCAAGTGGTGATTGCGATGGTGGTGGAGTGGAAGTGAACAACTACAGGAAAGGCGAAGTTGAAATAAGTTATCTCAAAACTGCCAAGAGAAGCAGTTCTTGTTTTTGAAAGCCAAGTCGTGGCATTTATCGAGTGTATTATATGTTGGGATTAGGGATGCGGATGCATGCGTTACACACATTCAAATTATTCCTCTGCTGATCTTCGTATACAGATATAAGTAAAGAGCATGCCGGCTCAACCTCTTATTCTTTTCCCCTGACATGACTGGTTTCATTTTTATGCAAAACTTTTATCCATCCACATGATGTTGATGAAGATGATGAAGCCAAGAAAATGTTAGCTAATATAGAGAAGTGGTTGTTGTTGTTTTGTTTGTGTGGCTCTTTGTTTCTTTTGAACAGCACGATGATGACGGTAATAATTTTTGTAGTCTTAAAACAAGAATGAAAATTGTACACAGAGAAATGTATTTAGTTTTTTATCATACTCATTATCCTACACTCCATGATGACTTTTTAGCTCATCACGACATTTCATGGGCTTTTCTAATTTAAATGTACACGATGGTCTGATGCTTTTGCTGTAAAAAATTATAATGTGCATCTGTCCGCATTTACAATTATATGGTTTAGTTAGTTAATTTTCATCATTCGCAGTAGTAACTGTGTTTCTCTTGCTTGTAGTCATTAGCATGATGATCGTCGTCATCAAATGAGGCGAACAATGAACACATTCAGTAAATTTTCAGCTATAGCCAACCCTACATGTCATGATGGAATTTTGAGGATATAATCTATACTAAAACACTAATAATAAGAAACAATAATACAACAATCATTGTTGAATAATGGAAATGATAGCAAGAAATGTGCTTTCGTTTATCCAGCTTAAATTTCTTGTCCAATGTTGCCTTTTCTTCTTTTTAATCTTCTTGCGTTTCTTCTGCTGCCGTTGGTATTTTCGTGTGTTCCTTCCTTGCAGCTTCGTTTTCTCATTTGTATTCACTGCTCCGTTGAATCTTTAATACTTTGAGTCTATATACTCGAAGAAAGTTTACTATACGGATATGTAGTAATTATTAAAAAATTCTTCCAGATTTCTTTATAACTCCAAGTGTTATAGATAGTGTAATACATTCATTTACAAGTAAATTCAAAAGAAAGACCAATAAAATTTTCTTCTCTCCGAGACATCCCATGTTTTCTCATGAACAACTTCAGGGATGAATTTTTTATGGTGGATGGTAAAGATGCGTGTGTGGGTTTATGCATATTATCTGCTACAACTAATAGGCAGACACCATCAGCAGATGAAATGAGATGCCTATATTTCTGGCATTTATTGTTGTACTTTTTAAATTGTAAATTGTGTTATCATCATCAAGAGGGGAAAGAAGATTATTATGTACGGTGCAACATAATCAAACTCAAGTAAAAAACTATCACGTCAGTAAAAAATAAATGCATCTTTATAAGCTATTGTGTGTGTGTATCCCAGTAATATATGCAAGTATTTTCTAACCAGTCCGTCTAACATACATAAACCTTGTGATTAAGTGTAAGCTGAAATTTTAGTACCTATATGATGTATACCTATATACTACAATATCAACAGCAGCAACAGTAATCAGAAAAAGCAATGGCTGAAGTGAATGATAATATTATATGTGAAGTTTTAAGTTCTTTCCATCTCTTTCCCTACTTGATTTGTCAGTTGGTGGTCGACATTTTTATCTGTCTATTCTTTTGCATAACATGCTTGTCTTTTAATTTACTCACTCCCTTACTCCCTGGAATATAAAAAGAAATTTTGAATGACGTATCTCATACTGGTACTGATGCATAGAAGATGTAACAATGCAATGGGAAAATCTATATAGAGCTATTAGCACTATCATGGAGTAAAATATGTTATCGCTGTAAATTTCTTCTTTTTTCATGGTGAGTCGAGCTTGTATAGATTTGAATGTCTGTTGAAGAAATTCACAGTATTAAAAGAGAATGACTACGGAATAATAATATAATAGCACTCAAGATTGAATTTTTTGTTGGTTATTTTACCAAATGAGAAAGGTTGATAAATAAATAATTTTGTGAGAGTCTCTCCAGGTGAGTAATATTTTTGGACAGGTAGGAGATATAGAGATGCATCCAATCCAAACCATGAACAATTGCAACAAGATGCTAAGATTTTTATGTATGTATGTGCGTTTACGCTTACAATCAGAAGTCATCAACAAAAAATAAAAAAATATCGGACACAAAAGGATGATATCATGATAATACTGATGATGATGACAATATATTGTAATTTTCGAAGAAAAAAGAATTCAAAGTGATCCTGGGATGATGATGAAACTTTTTGGTCGTGGTTTTGTTCTTTTTTATTATTATTACCTCGGGTTTGGGTGCTCCCTTCTTTCTTTATCCTTGACTGCAGAATATATAGGTAATATTTATATATATATTCTCGTTTAAAAATGTTATATACCTGGACATAATCTATGTTTATACTCATTCAGGTAATAATCGCTTTTGTGGGATTTTGGTAGAGATAGGTAGGTGCTCTTGGGTGGCTGTTGTTGTGACTATGCCGTGTAAAGTATGGCAATAAAGGGAGAGCGGAGCGATGGGTTCATGAGATAGTTAAGGCGACACTGCGTGAGTGCTTCTGCTTCTTTTGAATTTTGGACAAGTGAGTATAAAAAAGGGTATCCCTCTTTTCAAAGAATAAGAAAACGAGAGGAGAAGAGATAAGAAAAGTGACTAGAAAAGATTATATATTTTCCGGACCCACACCCATCTCCCTTGGCTGTCTAAATGTTTGTGTATGTTTAACATAAATATTATGTGATGGGTATGTTAGGGTGGTGCGATGGTAGGAAGGTAGAGAAGATGTGATGTAAAAATATTTTCTGGTACAGGAGGAAAGTTGCTCCATCCATTTAGTTCCAGCATAATATCAGATGAACAATTACGCTTTTCGATACAGAAAATGGTGAATTATATGTTTAGAGCTTACAGGCACGTCTCTAATGCCAAAAAGCTGAAGACGGAAATTTTTTAAACAATGTTAAAGCAACAGAATATTATAAGAACACTAAAATGCATTGTATTATCAGTTTGACCGCATCTTTGTGACTTTTGGTTACTTCATAGCTGGTAAGAAATTATCATCTCTTATAATATTTTTTACTTTAAGACTTATAGTACTTTTAGTGAAAAACTTATACGAGATTCTAGGTTTAATAGGTATAAAAGTATAATTTAGTTGATTTGTCAATCAATGGACTTAAGTTCCACTTTTTTTGTCAAACGCTCTTTCAATTTTAACCATAAAAGGAGACGTCAAAACATTTGGAGACTGGACGAGAAGTCGTATAGGATAAAAAGCTATTCTTCATTGTATTCTCGCAGACAGACAGGATGCATGGAATTACACGATAACTAGGCATGAAGTATAATGGTGATACGCTAAGCAAAACTCAAAACTTCCTTTGTTAGTCGTAGTCAGTCGAGATGTTAAATATGGCCCATAGTAGACAAACACACTACAGTGACATATATTTAAACCTCGTGTGTGTAATTTTGGTGATGAACAGACTAATTTTATCTATGAGGAATGCTTTACAGCAAAATTATTGTACATAATTTTTTCCTATTAATTGTGTAGTACAAAATGACTGATTACATTGTTAGATGAATGCATTAAAGTAATGATGGGCTGATGGATGGTCGTCGTCGTCGTATGGTGATAGACATATCACAAAAATCTTTATCTACTTATGTCAGGCAAGTTATGGTAAACCATACAAGAGGAGTTGACAAAATTAGAACGTTGTACTGTAGCTAACACTAAATAATAATTCAAATGATAACTTTTATAGCAATAATTTGGCTCGCCATTATTACTGTTACGCACTTATTACTTGCCGACTTCCACCATTGAGCCAGCTACAAAAAATGCACTGGAATGTAGTCTATCTTTCGTTCTAAAACTTAATGATTGTAATTTTCTAACGAATGATGTGAATAAAGCAGGAAAGTAAATTAGCAAGCATTGTTTTGAAAGTGCCTTCAATTTAAGGCTATAAATTTGAGCACAACTTTGTACCTTTCTGCATACTCCAAGAATTGCGAGTGTCATGAACTTGTGCGCATATTGTTTTGTTAGACCAAAATAGTAGACCTGTCGTGGCGTACAAATAATTGGTTGGTACAGCACTTCAGAGGGTACAGCGGGAATGGCGATAATGATCGCAATAAAACCATTAACTTGGCATATGACTTGGAACAGTTTGTCCTCTTGTCATGGTGTAGAAAACGGGAAGTTAGGCCAAATTGGAGGATTATAATAATAGTCCGCACACACAACATCAGCAAAAAATAGCTCAGTGCTCTCACTACAAGTCTCCAGTTCAGCATACACACTTACAACATAATAATGTACAATCATAATCAATGTCATTGTTTTTTTTGGCTGGGTTGAAATATAAGTAGTAAAGTAGCAAAAGGTAAAGTACAGATGACAGAGTTCTTTATCCAAAAATAGCACGGTAAAAGAGAAAACTACAGTCTCGTCGTCTTTTTTATTGCCATTTGAATGCGTGTAATGTAGTTACAAGCCTAATTTATTTCTCATTTCTTCCAATAGCAATTTTTTTTAACTTCAGAGGGCGAGCAGAGAAGAATTTTAACAACAAAGAAAATTGTAATAATAAAAGTAGCAAAAATAATGACAGCACAATTTGAGCCGTAATAATGGCTAAAGTATAACATGTCAAGTAATGAAGTAAAGTTGGCATAGCCTATATCGTCATCTGTAGTATTTGATTCCTATTATTAGTCCACGAGTTCGGATGGAGTATGAAATTGGTTCTAGTCGTACTAACAATAAGAAGTCATTAGGTTGTATGTATATTTTTTATGTTATACAGCTATTATACTATATAGGAATTTGAAAAGTTAAGGCATTATCTTATTTATTGAATTAGCCTACAAACATAAAGAATAAAAATGCCATTTCGCATGTGTTCTCGGTCTATAATCTGCAGGATTGCTATTCGGCCATTATAAGTCTTTCTGTTAAAACTTGTAAGAATTATCTTGAAATTTTTAAAACTGAATTCATGTCATGTACGCATTAAATCATATAATTAAGAATCGTCAAATTTTACCAATCTGTGAGTACGTTGTCCAGTTACTAGAAAGAAGTTGATTTCAGCTAGATGCTAGTAAATTATTTTGTGTAATTTTCTGAGCTAGCTTTTTTAACCATGAAAGGTCCTATCGTGTTGTATTCTAGGAGTCTATATCATATAAATCGGAAGTTCAATTACAATTAAACTGCAAGCCATTGAAACACATTATAATTTTGCAGATGGTTATAAAAGTTATCGTGTGAAAGCATGAATTTTATCACAGCTGCGATAAAAATATACGTATTAATGCAATTTACATGGTACTGCTTAATTACGATTACACATATTTTCACAGCAAACCTATGCATCTCCACTGTATCTAATAGGAGCACTCACGCATTTTATTGGACGGGGTTTTTGAAAAATTGTATAGAGTAATAATTTGAGGTAATTATGTATTTTTTCTTTGCATCTGTAGCTCCTGTTTCGGATTTCTCGTTTCGTAAAAATAGTAATTACAGACACCTCATTTACATATGATTTAACTGTAGATAACATGGAGCAAGTAATTAATAGCTTTCTGATGCAAAACTACTACCAGCAGCTCTAAAAAACCACAACCGCACGAAATAATATTCGGATTAAAAGGGGCAACAAAAAACTCAACAAAGTCAGTTTAATGATTAGGTATGCACATATCCGTTTTCTTACCACATAAAAGCGACCCGCTAAAAATAAAAGCAAGACAAAAAATTGAATAATAATAATTTAATAAAGTACTTCATTTTTACGACAAAAGCAAGACAATGAGTGGAGTCGAGTGTGTGCTTTGAATTGAACAATGAGCATGGCTGATCAAGCAGTCAGATAAAAATAGATGCAAGTTGGAACGAATGAGTGGAATATGTAATTTAAAAATCCTTTGGTTATTTCTAAAAATATTTAAATGAATGCCAGGGATAAGGGTATATCTACTATGTACACAAAATTTGGAGATATCATTCAGTCCGGACATTTCATTCTTCTTGAATGTGACGAATATATAATTTCCGTGTTCGTATTTTCAACGTAAACTCAAACTTTATAGACGAAGGATAAATAAGTTTCCAGTGTAGTTAATTCAGATACATGATTCAACCTGTAATTGAAATAAATCTTAAGAGAAAAATTAGATTAAGATTATAGCCTCATATAATTATGGAGAAAGAGAGATATTATTGCTGCATAAACTTCTCGTTTTCTTTGATTTAGACAGTCTACATCTAACTGATATAAACTGAATCGAGGAAATTATAGCAGAAAGAAGCCATTATCCAATGGGCAATGAATACTAATGAGCTGATATATAACATTATTACTGTACAAAGCATTCTTTTACACGCATAGCTTAATAGCAAGTATAATAAATTGGTCGCATGAAATTTTCCCAGTTAAAAATTGGCATGTTCGCCAAGTATAATATAATTTTGTTAAGCATATCATTTTTCTAGGGATATGTGCTCATTTCACATTTGGTTCTTCATCGCTTTGGTTTGATGCACAACTTATTTTATTGTTTTATTAACTCAATAGATAAGACATTAGTTAAATGGAGATTTTAAATCAAGATTATTTATTTATTTTCCCTGGAGGTAGAACAACAAAATTTGTGGCTTTTACTATTCCTTTTGCCATTTATACGAGAGGGTTGATGAGATGAAGGCTTGTATTTCATACGATAATAGTTTTTAAATCTTCCATTATTTACAGCTGCTCATGTTTCGTCGTTTGAAATGCTTAGTTTTATTCTCTGTCTAAAAAAGTTATGTTTCATTTATTCACATTCGCACTGTGGTAGGGACGATTCAGTTTTTATTACTGTAGAGGGAGGACCAGGGTTATAAAAAGAGCAATAATCAAAATGATCATATAGTTGATCATGATCAAGATAAATAGTATACAACACACATAATAATAATTACCCAAAGGGAGCTTAATTGAAATTTATTCTGTTTTTATACATTCACTCGTCTATTGTTGCAATATGGATGTAAAAGTAATAACAACTTATTTGAGACAAAAAAAATTTTGCTCTGCTTTTCTGACATAAAATGTGGAGTACGAGTACTATAATAAACTCAAGCTAGTTATGATTTTTGCTGAAAAGTTTAGTTAATGCTTGAGTGGATACAAAAGTAGTAGGCATCAGCACACACGGTACCAGATATATTAGCCACCTCCATTCCGTACCAGCAGCATAATGATTCGTCGTGACGGAAAACGAGAAATGATAGGAGAGAGCTAATGAACAAGAACAAAAAGAAAAAAATATATGTATCAACAACAGACGGGCTGACAATGAGTGAAGTTTCTGAAAGGTCCAATCTACAATTAAGGGTCATTATCAGTTGCCCCATGGCCTTTTGTTGTTTGTGAACAAAAACATGATGGTGGATTTTTGGGAGAGATATTTTGTAGAATGTGAAAAACTATATGTCCATGTCGATTTTCATTTTTCAGAGCAGAGCAGAATAGATCAAAGAGCAAAACACATTATACTAATATCGAATACGAAATCGGTCTTGTTTTTTTTGCTTGTTGTTTGGGACCTTTACTATTATTTCAAAAGCAGCAAATAATACTGATCTCTTTTTCTTCTTGTGTTATCTCTGTGTATACAGTTTCCCTAGTCAAAAATAAATTTAAATCTTTCTACTCCCCTTTTCTCCTCCCATAACGAGTTACTTGCTAGATTGTTGTTTTTGCTGTGTAAATTTATCTATTATTTTTTTATTTTCACCCAATTCCGAGTCCTCTGTATTATATACTCATTACGTATCATACGCAGTCATTACGGGAAAACTTCCATCTGGCCGGGCTAATACATGTCTAAATTACATATTTTCTCTCTTAATCATTTTGCCATTATTTTCAACCCTCACCAATAAAAGAGTTGATTTTATTTATATACGTTTTACAAATATTTGAGAATGTGATCTTCTACCAAAAACTGACACGATGTGTCTGCAGCCCAACAAAGTAGCATAGATGAAAAAGAAATTCGTATACAAATGGCAAGAGAACGCCAATACAGTTTACAGTTTTCTTTGAAATTATATTACTAAACGAATATCCTAATCATTCAACATCTTCGGAATTTTGTAGCTGTCAAATTTTATGAGCTTAAAATAATTTACGAAATATTACTTAATCCGCCTTGGAGCAAAGTATTTTTAGTTTTAACTTAAAATTTTGGAAATACATTTACACATATTTATGCTCCTTGCACTCAGATACATTTATAAGAGGCCAGAAGTTCAAAAACTACAATATATAGAGCTTAAATAAGCAGACGGAGATGTACTATAATGGTAATTTAGTAGGTCATCTGGAATAAAAATATCTACCTACATGACAATGGCGGTTCCATTTTTTACTCGAGACTGGTGGTAATGATGACGAAGCATGTAAACTCATACCCACAACGACATCTCCAGCGCCACATGAGTCGATAAATTATTGCCGTTGTTCCAGGTAGAGCTACCCCGTTATTCCAGTCCAGCCAAACAAACCAACTTGAGCTGGCCATTTTGAATTTCAATGAAATTGCCTCAAGGGATTTTCCAATACTTTCTACCAAAAGTTGAGAGTGTTTTTCTCCTTAGTATAAAATATAAATGTTTCAATATACCTGCGAGGTACATGTTCTTGATGATAATGATGGGAGTAATAATATCCTGCTTCATTATCGTCTTCGTCCTCGAAAAAATCCTGATCATAGAACAAACGGCATAAGTATTTGTATGCCATAAACCTTAAAATAAAGGGACCTTCTGCAGGTATATCCAGTACTTTCCTTGATTATGATTACCACCATTACATTGTGCCGGTACTGCCAAAGCCAACCCAATCGTACTGGGCATTCAACCATGGAAGGAATCCTTCCCCCCATCAGCATCAGCATGAACCAAAAAGCACATATACAGTAATACCATTCCTTTCGTTTTTATGATGAAGCGTTCTCCATTAACAAGATCATTATTTTCATTTCCTTTGAAACTAATTTTTTTTCCAGTCACATGAGTATATGTATAGCCGTAGCTTATACTCTTTATGAAGAACGTACACCATATATGAATACACCATATCGCGCACATTTTCGTTCTCTCATCATCACTGTTTCTGTATTTATATGTGTGCCTAAAACTTGTGAGCTTTGCTTTTTTATACTGTTTTGCTGATGAAGTAAATCAGTAAACCCTCCTGTTTTAGAATTTTAGATGCCTATTGTTAGGCACATATATGTGAAGGTTTTACGATGAATATGCAGGAAAAATGAAAATGAATTCATCGAAATAATTTTTTCCTTCACGGTGAGTCCTGTGTATGCAGACAGGAATGAATGTGTTTATTGCGTGCTGTTGTTGTACTTATAACTTATAACATTCTTACTCAGCGATAATATTTTCATTTACGATGATTGACTTACAATTTCCAATTTCTTCCCTGTGGATGTGCACATGCACACCCCATAATATCCAGAAGAGTGAACCATTTTTGTTCCAAGCTGCTGCTGTTCTCTCTCATTTATAAACTTACCAGTTTTAACCATTATATAGCCAGGTTTCAGAATTACTGATTTATGTATTCGATAGAAAATGCTTTATTATTTTGCCATCTGTACAGGTTCTAGTACTATAGCATATAGATAAACTTGGAAAAGATTATTAAGTACTTGTCTTAGATTAATATATGATCCTCATCATCATCGTCGTCAGCACCACCAACCACCACCATCACCAAATGTCTGCACCGAAGAAACAAGACGAGAGTAATAATTACAAAACCTCAACTCAGGGCCTAATAGTGCCCACATACTTGTATTGTATTGCATAGGGTTAGCATGTTCCTTTTTTCTGTCAGTGAGAAAGAAGCCATTATAATTTTCTAGAGAAGATTAGTACTGTAAAATTGGAATATAAAAAATAATGTTTAAGTGGTTAGAAAATCTTTTTTAAATATAGCCATTTGGTTCAAGGATAACTGGAAAAGTTACTCATATCTTAATAATTGAATCATATATCAAGAGATCAAGTCATGACGTACAAAATATTTATTACTTCATATAGACTTAAAAACCACACACACATTGTGGTGCACAGACCAGCAGAACAGCTAGCAACTTTAAGCGTCTCTGTCTCTATCTGGTTTTATAAAAAAAGAATGTGAAGCTAGATAATTAATGTTGTAAGCTATGCCAGCAATGGGAGAACCAGCATAAAAGCACAGTATTACATACACCAGGAATTATGTAATTCATATTATTCACCATGATGCTTTTTCACATTACATCATATCATGTATACATATCGTACATATATACCCATCCTTGACCGTGGATTATAGTTACTCACCGTCAGAAGAGTATAGTAATGTGAGCTGATCTCTGAGCATGCAACACATTGTAATGCCAGATATATTAATTGAAAAAATTCAATATAAAAATTGGAACTCTTCTGGATTAATAAAGCTTTTTGAAAGGGTAACGTATACACGAGATGATGCGTTTCTCCTTGCGTAGTTTTTGTAATAACTTTGAGAAGAATCCTTTGGGGATTGTAAAGGACAAAAAGTGATGTGTGTACATATGGGAAAAGTAAAAGATAAATTTGATTACATGTTTTGAGCTAGTAAATGTATATAATATGTTTATTGTGATTTTTAATGTTTTCATATTAAAGAATTTCTGGCTTCGGCTAGAGATTTTTTAGATGATAGGATGAAGATGGATTTGATTACGGGTTTTCACTCTTGGAAAATGAATTTATTATCCAACTGATGATGAAGAAAGGTGGATGGAGATGAAGAGAGTCAATAATATATTAATGGTTTATATAAAGTTATATTGTTGCCGCGGCTTGACTGCTTTGTTTATAGCCTACAGCTTTCAGTTAGATAGACGACAAGAACATTGAATTATGGTGAAATATTTTAATACAATTGTAGACCACAAGATGATAATTATCACTCCACAAGATTGCAGATAGTGTTCAACTTGCTTCAAGTTCAAGATGAGAAGGATGAAAGGAAAATTACTCAAAGGAGCTGTGGTAAAATCAAAATGGAGGATGGGCTTGGGCACACATCAGGATGAAAAAGACTGAATACAAAATAAAATTTTACTTGATCTATAATTTTGGAAGTGACCAAGCCCAGAAAAATCTCTTGCTCTTTTAATCTAGAAATATTAAATTAAGGATGAAGCAATTTAAAACTTTGTCTATAACAATAGCAGTGTTCTGTTTGAAGTTAAAAAACGCTCTTCAGTTCAGAAAATGGTTTGTTTCAACAACTACTGGAAAAATATCCAAAGTCAATGCCTATAAGGTTATATATGATTCAGCTTCCTCTGAGTTACTTAGTTTATATCATGAAGCCGGTTTGCTGGGATTTCAGCTATTTATTGAGCCTACATTTATATTATATATTGAAATTCATTCAAATTAATGGTGAGTAGAACAAGAAATTTTTAATCGACACGTTCACACTGTTTAAAAAATTCAATCTTTGGGTGGTCCTCTCCAACTGTATACTATTATACAAGTCCAACAATATACTATATATCAGTATTCAGTATGCTCATGGTATGCTCAGTATTATAGTCATTCAAGTCACTGCTTTTATTAAATAATTGAATAAAAAATACTTTGAGATTTTGGAAATTTCTCAATGCATACATGCCTAATTCTAAGATAAAAAAATGAGTGGATTCATAGCATCCTAGCATCCATCATATCACAATAAATTAATTTAGAAAAGATAGACTAAGATTTTAAAAATACGTAACTCACCTATTTGATAAAATTTTCTGACAAACTTGTTTTCAATTTAGCTTCTCATTTATCTGATTTTCTGCATACGTTATTGTCTAATGAGCCTCACCGCACCGAATGTAAGATTAATTTTATCTATCATGATTGGTCGAAGCAGTATAAGTATTTGTTTTATACTTTATTTACAAACTCTGTGATTGACCTCTCTTACTTTTTATTGAACCGCCTTCTCAAATTAACCCTAAATAAAAATATACTATTTCTAAAGATAATTCTGAGTACTGGAATAATATAACCATAATAGCACCAAATATAAGGATCAAAGATGGTATTGTATATAGCATATAATAATACTGCTTCATTTACTACTACTAAATTCTATTTCCGAGAAATTTATACTCTCTTCATTCAAAAAATGGTCAATAATTGCAATTAGGGAAATGTTTGATAGGTCAAATTGTTTGTTTCTCGCTCAAATTATACCGACAAATAAAGAACATTGCCAGTTTTAAAGCCATTGCGCGCAGAAAAATATATGCTTACTTAAATAATCATGTATAGTAGTATAGTTCACTAATAATGACCTTACCTGGCAATTTTTTCCTACTTCGTTTTTAAGGAAAATTTGTATCCGCTAAGCTTATTCCTTACCTCATCAAGCATCAAATAAAATTTTCAAGTTACTTAACGAGCCGACTCCCATTTTTGCAAAACTTATGGTTTTATACCGACAAAACAGCATGAAGAAATAAATATACCACATTGGCAGCTGACAACACCATCATCAACATTTTCCTCCTTCTCGTGATATGATCATACTATTATCGTTATAGTCTTGATCTTCTCCCACCACAACTTTTTCACTGACAATGAGTTTTTATTTATGAGTAACTTGGCGAATTTAAGAGAAATAGAGCCAGTTTGTAAGCGAGCAAATAAGCTATTTTTTGACCAACGAGCCATGTATTCCTCATCTCCGACTGTTCCTCTGCCCAGCGAAAAACCAATAAAACACTGCAATAAAAACGTGATTGTGCACTTTTTTTCTGCTGCTATTCATATATCATGGTTTTGATGGAACGAATGTACATTTCTATGTAAGTAAAGCATAATAATCATATTTGATAGTGGTGATGGTAGCATTTATCATCGACATGGAATATGGAAGTTCACTAATTTAAGATTACCGAGTTGATGGAGATGGAAGATGTTCATTGCTATATTTTTCATTCTTATTCTGCAACTGCCTCATATTCAACACGTCTATTACACTCACTCAGATTTGTATTCAGGGAAAGCAAAATATTACATAATCCTCATTTAGGGAAGATGTGCTATGCTTATGTTAAATGTAATGATTAAAGTTATGCCTTTAAAATCCAGTTGTAATTTAATGCTGAATTTGGTTATGGTTTTTATCTAGTAGTTCTGTGTATGCTTGCCACGTGCTGTGAATATAAACATATCATATACAACAGAGTGCATGAATATTATATCATTATTTGCATTTCCGCTGTCAGTAAGTAATTCATTATTTACACTAGCTACTTTTATTTGTCAGTGCCAAACTAATATATGTGTCTGAAGCATATATAGCATGAAATAGTCTGTAGTTGATGGCTGATATGAGATGAAGAGTGGTGATTGCATGCTCATCTTGTTTCACAGAAACGAAATTATTTCACTGTAGTACTTGGTATATATATTTTTAAAATAATGTCCATCAACATCAAAAGTAATGATATGGTTTAATTATTTTAAATATCGCTAAATCCGATATCGTACCTTACAACGTTACAACATATTTTCCTGATAGTCTTTTCAGTATACACTTTCTTCATCGTCTTGTTTTCAAATTTCAAAATATTTATAATGGCAGCAGGAAGACGAAGGCCATTTTTCAATAAACGCCTACCAAAAATTACCCTGATGTAAATACCACATAACTCATGTGTCTAGCCCAAATCCAGCAGGAGACTAAATGCACCAGCGATTTAGATAATTTTTCATTAAAAATCTTTTTCTATTTACTTATTAAATAATGTTGATTATTGATTCGCGTGATATAACATAATTTTGTTGAACTGATTTACTTTCTAAAACATTTTCTCGTTTCTAATAAACTTGCTGATGAAAATTTAGGGGATGCAAAGCAAAAAGTTTAGATTTTTTTGTGATAAATGACTGCCGTATCGCCACCCCTTCCTCGTTATTTCGATTTTCCTTTTTCCATGATTCAAAATGTTTCTTTGTGGTTTCAGCAGGAATATTAGTGAACTTAATCTGCCCCAGCCTCGTTGACCTTGACTTTTAAAACAAACTTGATATAATGAAGATGATTCATGAAGATCAACTCCATCACAGGAATAATCAAGAGTAAAACAAAACAAGTAATATTATCAGCATCAACCAAACCTGGAAATTCTACTTCATTTCCCATGATGAATATCTGCAGGTAATTTGGTTTTTCTCGCCTGTTTCTTCCTATAAATTAGTATTACGCACTGCATGTTAATGTACTATTTGCTTTTATATTTTATAGTGAAAATATAGTGGATAACTGATAAGACCAATTTTCTTAAAAGAATTGTCATTTATCAAGCAAAGTAGACAAACAAATTACTCTTTTTATGGTTGCATGTCGTTGACCAGTTTTATTCGTTTACCAAAACACCACCATCTCCACCATCGTTCTCATCAACTTATAGTCTCATCATCATTCATCTCCATAAGCGAGAGACAGATGGAAATGCGTGATGATAGCAATAATAATAACCGATAAGAAATATCGTTTTAAAACTGGTAGATAGTAGATAGACATAAAAGTAATAAATGGAAAAATCACTACCGAATATAATATGCATTTCACCATTTCAACAGTGCAGAGAGAAATGATTAGTAAAATATGGTTCATATAATTTCAATAAAAACACAAGCTGAAAAATGAGATTGAACATTATTGTCTTCTAAAACAAAGATAAATTGTTTCCCTTCCTAGTTTCTTCCTTTCGTCGTGGTAGAGGAAAGGAAGTAATGGATTTTCTACCGATGAGTT
The DNA here is from genome assembly GCA_034694325.1 of Entomobrya corticalis. NCBI lineage: Eukaryota > Metazoa > Arthropoda > Collembola > Entomobryomorpha > Entomobryidae > Entomobrya > Entomobrya corticalis. The sequence continues at coordinate 18,922 of JAQFYG010000226.1, read as the reverse complement.
GATCACAGCTCTGATCTAGCGATAGTCCTTTTTAGTACTTGTATAAAAAAGCAGCTTATTGAACATAATATCATGGAAGTAAAATGGAAGGAGAAGGAAGGCATGATAAGTAAAGTTATAAGTAGACCGGCCCAAATAAATGGACACAGCCAACGGCCATATGCTATGTGGTGCCTAATCGTGCCCATCATGAACATGATCATGGCCTTTCTTTCTACTGGTTTTTTTCTTCGTTTCCTTTTAAATTCACGGAAAGACAAACCAGCTCTGAATGGATATTACGATTACTTCTACACTTTGTCTTGAAAAACTAAAATACATTTTTGGAAGTTGATAATCTAAATTTCTTATCTTTGTCTTTCAGATCTGGAGGCTATCATCGTCGCAGGATGAGGAAGGGCACTCATAAAATAGGAAAGAATAAATAGTGAAAATGGTTTGAAGTTTGGGCAAAATGCATATGAAACAAAGTGACTTCTGCTGCGAGAACCTGTCTCCTCACCACCCATTACATAATTCACTCAGGCAGGGTTCTTGTCCAGCAGCAGCTCAAATGTAACTTTAGAAAGACAAACAGTTGTGGTAAATGGCCGGTCATGTCGCGACGAAATCCAGAATATCAGGCTACATTCCTGTAGAGATCATTTAAAGAGATGATGACTTCTAAAGATATATAATTTTACTTGTTGGATGGTTGGAAAATGGTATTTTTCGAGCTACTAAAAGCAATAATGGAAGATTTGTTTGTTTTATTTTTATGATGATGCTTTTTACTGCTGTAAAATATTGTTCACCTGGTCATTTTCAAATCTTTATTCGCATGATAAACAATAAAATATTGTCAAGAGTTAATACGGTTAAAGTAACTTAGAAATATGATCTGAATAGGGGCTTGCCGGTAGAACTCGAATAGATTAGCCAGTCCACGCCACAGAAGGATAACACATTAATGTAGAAGATGCCAACAAACAACAGCAACAAAATAATGTTATTTTAAAACCTACAAATACCTAAGTTGCTCACGATTAATGTTGGGGGTTAAAGTGATTTACTGTGTACAATAAACATCATATGAGGTTTTATTTGCTTTCGAAATACTATTGAAAACGAATTCTCCTCATTCATAAGTATGCATATAGGCATATTGCTATATGGAATGGAAGCATAAAGAAAATGGAAGGAACAATAGAACATTAAAATGAGATTAGTAAAGCAGTATCTTCTAGGATTTTATTGAAAGGCTTATAGTAAAACATTACTTCTTAAACAAGCATCGTTGCAATAAAAGTAAAAATAGAAATGACGCATTTGTACCAGTAGTACCAACAAGGGGAAGACGCTATATATTAAAACTTATCTTGTTCACTTTCATTAGTGCGGCTAAAACAATTATACAATTATCAGACAGTCAAAACCGCGTTTCTTGAAACTCGTGGGAAACTTATCAGTTAAAAAAAAAAAATATGATATCCAATAAAGCCCACTGTCTGTATGTATAAATATTACCTGTGTTTAAACCACATTTTATTTAGTCTTTCCCACAGTTTTAGAATGAAAACTAATAAAAAATGTAATGTTATATTGTCACCCAAATCTTCAGCAGTTCCATCAGATATATGGGGGTATATCCGTAAATTATTTTAGTTTCTGGGTGGTTCTTCATTCTGCTTCCAGAGAGAAAAAATGCACCTTAATCATTTCCTATTGTTAGCAACTAGCAACAAACACAAATGACAATGATCTCCTGATGATAATGAATGCCATAATGGTTTATCATTGCCTACTAATCTAACGTTTGCAGCGACAGCATTTACTATTCACCAGCAGTAGTGAGTGGACATTATTGGAGGTTGACGCCGACATCCGCATGATGATACCTGCAAACAAGGCGACACCGTAAATCTTTTAACCAATTTGATGAATGCTGACTCCTGTGATTTTGTTACCCATTCCGTCTCCCACATACGGAAAGTTTTTACTCTTGTTAAATCTTAAATCAAATATTTTCCCAGAAGTTAAGAAAGTAGCTCACCCACCCAGGTAGGTATGCATTAATGATAGTAGTAGTAGTAGTAAAGGTATAAATGATATAAATATGATGATGATGACCATAATAAAAATTATTATATGAAGATTCATGAATTCTCGTTCAATGATTTTATTTATTTATTGTGCGCAATATCTCTTCTAATAATGAGACAATAAAACCAGGTGAAACACAAGGCAAGAAAGTCAAGTATACATCACCTCGACCACCTTTCCAACAATCGTGAGTTGAAATCGACACCCAAAACAAATGACTCCTTGGAGTCTTTGGAGAATCTTTTTAACAAAACACCACGATTCACCCTATAGCTCTAACTCTAACTGAGAACGTACATTATTTTTCCACTGAATAGAACTAGTAGTTTGTTTACTTAAAATCCTTTTCACTACAACAATGCGTAATAATGATTTAATGGTGACTTCATGCAGTGTCACATCATAAATACCATGCGACAAAAAGAGAAAAAGGACATATGGACCTTTTTTGAAGAAAAGGCCTTTACTTTTTGTATAATATGTTTGTCCAACTTGCAATGTTGCATGCATCACAACAGGAAAAAACCACGACACTGACGACGACACCAAGATCATCCAAACAACAAATTTACAAATATTTATTGCAGCCAGCTTGCTCATGTAACCTTTATTGCATTTATTCTATTGCGTGGGACCTTTTTGTCACCTGCTGATACAAATAATACACCTACACCTCATTCTTTCCTTCACTTCTACGTATTTCCAAACAGGTGAGTACAGGAAAATTATCGAAGATCTATCTTCAACAATGAAATTCAATTTGTGAACTAAAAGAACTCACTATCATCATTTAGATAATAGCTATAATGACTACGGTTTATGACAACACAGCAATATATATTGATTGTAAAACAGTTGAAGAAATGACTGAAGATGAGGTGTCCCTATTTGCGAGAAGGTGTCTCCGCACAAGGCAGTAAGGGACCCTGGAAGCTGATCTGATATGTATCCATGTGTGCTGGTATGAAATACCATAGAGTATTGTGATGTGCGGTAATGTTCATATGATCAACATGCCGCACAGTATAATCTGAAATGCAGTGATATTGCCTTGTACATAGTTAGTAGTAGTCTGACCGTCACAAGTCGTAAGTAGTAATAAAGACAATATTAATTAAATAAATCTGTGCTTCATCCTACTATATTATTCAGCATAATATCAGGGCCAGGATCACTCATATTATGACCGAATACAACATGGTGGCAGCGGTTAAACGTTTTAATCAGTGATTTCAAGAAATTTGAAGAAAATTGTGATTACAATTTAAAGTTCGTCTCTCAAGCCGATGAGCAAGAAGAAACGACGGACAGTGAAATCGAGACCCCTGAAGACAGCAATGGCGACTACTACTCAATCCTTCCAAGTTCAGGCACCCGAATTTTTTGATTTCTCAACTCCGAGAGAATGGCCTAGATGGAAGAAGAAATTTCAGAGATTTCGAACAGTTTGTGGACTGGCGAAACAAGATGAATCAGCACAGGTCGAGATGCTCATGTACCTCATGGGTGACAAGTCGGACGATGTTTTCCGAACATTCAAGTTCGCAAAAGACGACGACAAGAAGAAAATTGACAAAGTTTTGGACCTATTTGATAACTATTTCGTGTCTAAACGAAACGTGATCTACGAGCGAGCACTATTCAATTCGAGAACTCAGGAGGAGGGAGAACCTGTTGACGAGTTCATCACCGACCTCTACAAGCTCGCCGAATATTGCGAGTACAAGGACCTGCATGATGAGATGATACGTGACAGGATCGTTGTAGGAGTGAAAAATAAACAATTATCCGAGAAAATGCAACTCGACACCAAGTTAACTCTGGAGACAGCAATTTCTATGGTGCGTCAGAGTGAAGCAGTGAAGAAACAACAACACGAGATTCAGGGAAGACCTCCAAGTCCGAAGGTCAACAAAGTGGGAGCCCAGAAATTCCAGAGGAAATCCCACGAGAAGAACTCAACCGCGAATGACAAAATTTCATCCACCGAAGCAAGCTGTGGGAAATGCGGATTCACACACTGGAAGGGTAAGCAATGCCCAGCTAAGGATGAAACCTGCAGGAAATGCGGGAATAGAGGTCACTTTGCTAAATGCTGCAGATCGAAGAGTTCGAAGGATGAAGACTCAGCAGAAATCAAGAAAGTATCGGGATATGAAGAAGATGACTCCTATATGTTGTCAATTACATCAACGAAAAAGGATCAGAAGAAAAGTGACCGAGAAGAAAGATGGACAGCCAAAATCACAGTCAACAACAGGGACATCGAGTTCAAATTGGATTCTGCTGCTGACGTGGTGTGCCTGCCCTTGAAAATTTTCAAGAAGAAGATGAAGCATCAAAAACTAGAGATTCCTGATCGCCGACTAAAAGCAGCAAATAATGAGAACCTGGATTGCGTTGGAATGTTTTCTGCTCATCTGAAGAATGAGAATGCTGAAATCGAAGAAAGTGTGTACGTAGTTCGAGGGTTGGAGAAAGCACTGCTGAGCTTATCAGCATGCGAAGACTTGGGTCTAGTGACTTGAATACAACAAGTATCAAAATAATTTAGCACACTATGTTTATTAATACTAAATAAGCTTCCACAAATACCACATAACGGCTGTAAAGATTCTAGATCCTTAATTAAAACGTTCCTTTGAAAACCCGAAAACGATTTTGACATTTCCCAAAAACTTGTTCTAATTTTTCTCTTCCAACTAAAAATCAAGTCTTTTGTTTTCAATTCCACATCAGAAACAATTCCTAATATCAATGCAGTAATTCCAATAATAAATATAACAATAAATACTAGAATGTAAGTAAGCCAAATATTATTTATAAAATAAAAAAATCCCCAAATACTCCAAACCGATATTATATGCGCAACTGCTACAAAAACTAAGAAAAACTTTTTCCCAATTTTTTGCCAAAATCGAAAACACTGTAACTTTTCCATTTTGTAACTTTTGATAAATACTTCTGGATTTTTTAAATAACTGCAAACACGTTTATCAAACAAAACGTAAATTATATTCACAACAGAGAAAATCATTAAAAATGAAGTCGTTCGAAATAGCTCCGCTGACAGCAAAAATGCAAAAAAGAATCTGATCAAAAATTTAAGTAAAGATATTTCTCTAAAATAATAGTCAGACGACCAAATGTTTAGACTTGTAAACAGTGGAACTATGACTTGATCTAAAAATGTGTTTCCCGCATCTATTTCCAAATAAGTCAGAAACAATGCAAATATTAACGGAATAGTCGCCAAAGAAAATATTAAATAAGTTAGCACTCCTTTAAGAACTTTCCACGATCTTAATGCATTGTTTAAGCAACTGTTGTAACATTTTATAGACCATACTCTTTTTAAACGGAGTAAATATGCAACTTTGCAATTCCATAAATTGACCATGTCATTTTGATTTATAATCAGAAGCAAAGAAAATATTGCCACGTAAAAATTCTGCAAAACCGCTGTGATTTTCAATATAATATCTGGTGCAGATCCTTCAGATGCGATTATTAAATGGACTGAATAACAGCTGAAAATTAAACCAAGAAAATTAACAATTACCATAACAACAAAGTTGTATGGTAATAATGAAGAACTTAAAAAGTTTAAGGATTCTATTTTTATTGTTTCAGGATTCCATTGAAGAGGAAATGGGTACATGTATGCGAAACAGAAGTTATGGAAATCAAAGGTTTCCAATAGATATGACTCTTTCAAATTTTTTGACATGCTTACACAAATTTATTTTCAGTTTTGAAGACAATGGTAGTCAGTATACTAATATTCAGTTGTTGACTAAAGTAGAAAACGGATGAATTAGGAAGTTTTACGTAAGTTTAAAATTAGTATTTCATGGCCTTAATTTGGAAAATAACACTAACATTCTAAACTATTCAAACAAAATTACAAATTCAGAAATCGGCCTTGATACATTTCTCTGACGGAATGGTTATTGTCTACCGGGCAGTTTTTGACTTCGATATCAGATTTAGTACTCGTCTTGGCACTTCATATCAAACTAAAAGCGAAGCCTGAATTTCTTGGGTGTTACTTTGTGATTTTCAAGATTGAATATAAATGAAATGAATAATTCTAGGCTACTAAAATTATATGAAATTAGGCCTTAATATTCTAAAATGATTTGATTATTTCAAGTTGTCCTTATGTCCATGGAGGTCATATTATTATGAAATTGGTCAAATTTTCCATTAATCGTAAGCGTGTGCTCGATTTATTATTAACCTCGACATGCTTATTTCATGAATTTCTTCAAGTTATATGATGTAATCATTTTTTATTGGATTTTTTTCAAACAAGTTGATTTTATTCATAATGAAATTAATAATTTTTGATTTTGCAATATCTATGATTTAAAAGTAATGTGTTTTTTGCTATGATAAAACAAAACCATATCTGCAAAGCTTAGATAAATATTGTATATAAATTTGCTAGTAATATTTTTTTAGCTAAACAATATATTTTGTATATAATCTGCTCTTAAATAATAAGAAGAAGCGTAACAACATTATCAACCAAAAAATCAAAATACATTAACATGCTGCATTTATTAATACAAAACAAATTCCCAACCGCTACAGATAACGGATGTAAACATTTAAGCTCTCTTTCCAAAATTCTTCTTCGAAAACGATTATAACTTTCTATTTTGCTCCCAAAACTATTTCTTTTATTGCTTTTCCATTCCAAAATCATTTCAGTAGTTTTAAACTCAATATCCGACACTATTTCAAATATCAACGCTGTAACCCCAATAATAAACACTGCATTAAATACCAGCGCATAAACCCACAATATACTTCCTCCCATAACATCATAAAACCTCACACCCAACCAAATAGTCCAAACTGAAGTCACATGCGAAATAACTACAAAAACCAAATAAAAATCTGCACAAGGTTTCCTCCAAAATCGAAAGCACAATAACATTTCCGTTTTGTAAAATCTTAGGAAAGTTACAGGATTATTTATATTATTGCAAACACTGATATCTAATATGACGTAAACTGTTCCAACAACTGAATAAATCATTAAAAATGATACCATTCGAAAAACCTCACAGGAAAACAAAAATCCAAAACAAAATCTTATTAAAACTTTAACAAAAAATAATTCTCTAAAATGGTTAGTTTGCCAGTTTTCTGGAATCATTAGTGGAACGACAATATTTTTAAGAAGCGTATTTCCAGCATCAATATCCAAGTATATTAAGAAAACAGTAAATGGCAATGGCGAAGTTGACAGGAAAAATACTGTATATTCTAAACCCATTCGTAATACTTTCCAAGAATGCATTGAATTTTCCATAGATTGCATGTAAATATTTTTAGGGCACATCTTTTTTAAATTTAGCAAACCCGGTACAATATTGCTTATTAAAGTTGCCATGACTTCTTGATTTTTTATTATAAGAATAGAAAATGATGCAACAACCGAGTTTTGTACCACTCCGGTGATTTTTAGAATAATTTTTGCAGTTTCATCTCCACCCATTATTGCCAAATAAACAGAATATAGACTAAATGGTATACCGATTAGACAAACAATTATTTTAAGAATGAAATTGTAAAGATACAGTTGTGGTTTATGAATGCTTACTGATTTTAGTTTTGTGTTTCTTGAATCCCAAGAAAACGGAAAAGGATACATGTAAAAGAAACAGAAATTGTGAAAATCGAAGGTTTCTAGGAGATAGGATTCTCTTAGATTTGAAGACATTTTAACAACTTTTGGAAAGTTTTCGTGAAATGTTACAATTTTGTAAAGCTGGTTACAGCGTCAACCTGATTCCAAGACAAAATAGAATTTGATTTCGAAATAGAAATGTTTGCTAAAAATATATCGCAATTTGTTTTCCTTGAATTGTCATGAGCTTAGTTGCTATTATAAAACAATCATAGCTGATGCTTATCTGTCGAGTTCAATAAATCGTGAGTTAAGGTCAAACCTTGACGAGAGACAACCTGGAGACAGCGACCAAACTCAAAATCATTATTTTTGTTAAAATTATTAAAGTCGCCGGCGCACCGATTTCAGTTAATCGTGATGGTCATTATTTATCCTTGAATGATGACAATTTTTTAATGTTTTATATAATTACGCTTACTTTACAGTATTGTTAAATCTTTCAAATTTGTAATCCGTGAAATATTAGAAGTCAATGCATTTAGCTTGTTTCCATGTTAATTTTACCCTTTATGAGCACAAAAACATTTCTTAGAAAACTAGTAATATTTTTTACAAAAAGATTTAAGCATTATCTGTTATTGATTTACACATTTTTCTTCGTTTTTTTATCATATTAACGTATAAAGGTAGTAAATAGGTTTGTTTTGGTACACATTTGGTCATAATTTATTATGGAATATTAAGAAATGAGAGAAAAGAAATTGGCGCAAACAAAAACATTGTTGCTATTCATATAACAATCATAATTAATGTTCATCTGTCGAGTGTCAAGGTCAATTTATCCTAAGTTAAGGTCAAACCTTGACGAGAGATAACCTGGCAATTCGACAGTCAAACTATTAATCATTATTCTTATTGACGTCACCGGCGCACCAATTTCGATAAATCGTGATGGTCTTTACTTATCCTTGAAGGATAGCAATTTGTAAATGTTTATTATAATTTGGCTCACTTTAAAGTTATATTATATCTTTAAAGCTTGTAATCTGAGATTTATTAGAATTCATTGCATTTGGCATTTTTTCTCAGAGTTAGCTTGTTTATGTGTTTATTTTTACCCTTGAGCAAAAAGACATTTCCTAGAAAAGTTGAAAATATTTTGTACAGAAAGGTTCATATGCATTTTCTGTTATTGACTTGTACATTTACCTTTTTCATTTATCGTACCGATACGTACAGGTATTAAATAGGTATGCACAGGTACACAGTTGGTCATGACATGGAGTATAACCAAATGAAAAGAATTAAATTGGCTCAAACAAGAAGAATGCATTGGGAAAATGTCTTTATGTTAATGTTATGTATGTATTCTGACAACAGATAATGTTTAGTTTTGCTTTGTTGCTAATGTTCTCATGTCTACGAAAACTCCAACCTTTCTACCATTATTATGTACACACCAATGTATTTATCTTCCACAAATTTTCAAAACCCTTTCATTTAAACTCACAGTTAGATTTAAAATGCATCACAGGTATGTACATTCCGTTGCACAGCATTTTAGAGTGGCATAACCCGTAATATTTTATAATAATTTAAAACCAATTGATCATAAAAATTGGTCTTTTAAAAACATTGATAATTAGTTTTAAAACAATTGTCAATAAGCATAATTTATTGATTTATTTAGAATGAGTAAAACCAGTGGAAACGTTAATATTATCATGTATAGGTGTCGTTTCTGTCCTAATAAAACTTTTACTGCTGTGGAGAGGAATTTACGCACGAAAGAACATAAATCATCATCATCGTCATCTTCCTCCGATGATAAGCTGCAGAAATTAACAAGTAATGGAAGTGCAAAGGTCGAGACGTCCACCACAAATTTGGAGTTATCGATTCCTGGTCAATCCAGGTGAACAAACTATGAAAATATATTTTATTATATACAAATTTATGACAACTGCTTCAACGAAAAATTTGACAAACTTTTATAATTTTTTATTCATAGCGGAAAAATATCCATATCAATTACATTATCAGCCGTAACTGATCCAATGGAGGCGTCGGATGCAGATGAAGCCACACCTCCAACAAATTTACAAAAGTCCTTTAAACCCACCATCAAAACTACAGAACGGCCGTTACAAAAATTATGTCCCTATAGCCTTCTTGTTGGACATTATGGACACCCACCAAGAGGGCAACTTGCCATGCGAGCCAATACTGTAAATCAGCAAATTCTTGGAAATCAATCAGACCCGTACCCATACCGCCTGTGAGGAATCGGGCTATGACCGAAGAGCAAAAGGAGAGACGAGATATGCCAGCTGCATTAAGAAGGCTCCAACCTCCACTAAAGGAATCATCACAAAATGGGAAAAGTTATACAACTCGAAAGCTAAGATCTGCCAACAAATTTCGATAATAATTATTTCGACAAGAGTTATTTCAATAGAATAGCTCAGCTTAGCGAATTGCTCAAGTAGATTTATTGCAATTATTATTTGTTTAGTACTTTATATTGTTCATTTGATTGTGAATGAATCAATTATGATTTGTAGAATGTACAAAATGTCATTTATTTCGTTTGTTTACAAATTATTCATATAAATTTATCTTCTTACATTACTGATTCTTTACTAAAAAACAATCATTTAACTTTCCAACTTAACTTTTTCCAGAGTTTCGTTATAAAATTAATTTATTTACATTTATTTAGTACATATCCATATAATCATAGCTCGAGTAGTATATAACCCGAAAAGCAACTACCCGTTTGTTGTGAAATCGATAAGTGTATCATGATCCTACAGTCCACCCACCACTCTTTAAATGATTTACGCAATCAATCCTGTCATTTAAAATACATGTGACCTTCGGTGACCCTCAGCGCTCCAGGGTTACGATTTGACCCGTGATGTCTTTAATAAAGTTGCAAATAGGTCATAGATTTATGCAATAAAATGAAATAAAAAAATTTCCCAATTAAACTATGGTACCTTGTCTGACCTGTAGCTCCCAAACGGTTTGAGCCAGTGGGCTGAAATTCATACTTGTCCAATACATCGCCCTAAGGTGTCCCTGTACTAAATTTTGTGACCATTGGTCAAATGTTTCTGGAGTTATCGTGTCCACTTTTCGACACATACACAGACTGAATCTCCATCGCATTAACTGCCCAACATACGTTTTCAACGTAACGAATAGTCAAAAAATGTTTAAAATACAACACTTTACATTACATACATCACAACATTATAATGTAATTCGTTACTGTAACACATACGTATTTAGCTCCATTTGTCGAATTCCAATAGGTACCTATCCTTTCAATATGGTTTTAATCCCTTCACTCATCCTTACAACTTTCAGATTTTTACCTTCATCTTAATTCACTGCCTACCTGCATAATAAAAGGTACACACCAAACAGACCAAAATCAAACAGTTAAAGCAACAGAGTAAAGAAGGTTCACTTCTTCTGAAGCAGGAATTTTTAAAAAATATATAAAAATATTTCAAATTATACCCTTTGATAATTAAATAATTTGGCAGTTAATTGAATAAAATACTGGTTTACTGCTAATTCCAAAATGAGTGACGCAAGCAGTATCGTCATTTTCAGGTGCAGACGCTGCCCTGGCAAAATATTTACTTCGGCGGAACGAGATAAGCACAGACAAGAACATAAGAAGTCAAAAGACATGAAACGAAAGAGGATAAGCACTGGACGTACTGTTGACAAGACAACTACAAATTTGGAACTGCCGATTTCGGTTAAATCCAGGCAAGTAAAATAATAATTAATATAATATTAAAAACTAATCAAATCATTTTATTTATTTTTTCCAACTTTAAAATTGTTTGCATTTCTTTACAGTGGGACAGTCTCCTTATCCATTTCAATATCAGTGATAACCGAGGAAGCGCCTTCTGAGTCTGAATCTGATGACGCCAGGCCTCTTCCACAAGTAGAGAAACAAGTGGCTTCTCTGAAACCGGGAGCGTCTTCAGCTTGCAGCTCCGGAAATGAAAAATCTAGATTAGATAAGAAGTGGGCCCACACAATAATCTTCGTAAAGGTGCTTACATGCAACTTGCAACCTTGCCCGTTCCATCAACTGTAACCACTGGAAATGAAGCCACTGACACAGAATCAGATTCTGATGAGTCTATATTTTCAAAAATAGAAAAGTCAAAAAAAGTCAATGGAACTGAAAAACAACCAGCAGGCAAAAAAGGACCCTGAAATGGCGCTTATCAACCCAACGGCCTTAGTAAAATACGAAAAATCCTATCTCGTAATAGATTTGATTGCGGAATATATCCTTATGTCCAACTTGCCACACGAGCAAAAGCAACTAGTGATGAAGACAGCGATAATGATGACAATTCAAAATCTCAGAAGAGAAAAGATACAAGATCCCCGGATGTTGTGACAATAAATTCTTCTCCTGAAAGTCCGGAAACTGAGAAGGTGTATTCAATTTCATCCGCAGAGAAGAAATTATTTGACAAGGGGACGCCAATGTCCGCACAAAATGGATGAGGGCATCGAGTTTGAAACCTTAGATCTGCTAACAAGCCCAAAATGAAGTTGCTTGATTGAACAAATATATCTATTTTGAAAAATTAACATCAACTTTTTTAACAAAAGCTTTTATTCTCTCTTTATTTTCCTGGAAAATATTCATATGCATTTTTAATCGTTTTTCACTACTAAATAATTTATAATTTATATCTTTGAATTAAAAAATATTTATCTAATTTTCTTGTGCATAATCGCACCATTTATGTTTGTTCTGTATGTAATAATAATCATAGTTCATAAAATATAAGAGATTTTGTTTTACAATATTAACTTGTCATTTATTGTTTTAAACAAAAAATTTACGTTAAAATAAATCCTTTTACAATCTGCGATGGCATTTTTTTCTTGTGGTTTTAGTTTCTTTTATTCTACAAAAATAACCTATTTTTATTCAGTTTGTGTGTTTCTAAGATCATAGTTTTTAAGATCAGATACTTTCTTGACAACTAAGTAGTCTTAAGAATCTCTCTCATAATATTGGTTGTATCCTGTATCTGCGGGTGCGGTCAAGACGATAGATTTGGCGTTGACAAGGTCCGTCTGGACATTCCTCTTAAGGATGTAGGAGAATGGAGTAGCATTAGCAGAAGCCTGGGCCTATTTATAATGAAAAGAATAATAACGTTATATATTACGTACTAGTAAATACGAATGATTATCAGTTGCACTAATTATCAAATGTGAACTTTTTAAAAAATGACGTAAGTTAACTTACGGGTTTATCTTTGACCCCTGCCACATGAGTACAAAATACAACTACAAACAGTGCTTGCTTATAAGCTGTAACTTGCTTTAAGACAGAACTGAAGATAAACAATGTTATATTGCCCAAAGCTGTGAACCTATACTATCTAGTAAAGGATGCTGTTTGTTGTTTCATTTAGCCACACATATTTTTCAACCTCTGGAATATGATCTGGAAGCAAAAAAGTCTACAATATTATGAAGCGTTATTATTATTTATCCGGGCATCTGATATTGAATAAAAGTAGTCAGTCATTACATATAAAGGATACAAGCCTGTGTATACACAAGTGGACGTGTACGTGTACCCACACAAATAAGATTAAATGTTGAATGAAAATACATGGGAGGACTAATATATGAAGAAATGTATCGTGCTTACAATGATAAAAGTGCTCTTGAAATATATAATAAAATAACTGTCGGAGACAGACAACGTTAAACTGTAACTAACTCTCCAAACTTACTAATAAACAAGGACACATGAAGTATCCCTTTGAAATGAAAAACTTTGGTTTAAGACGTATAACCTTTTTAAATGAAGAACCTTGGTTTATGACGTGTAACCTGTTACAATGAAAAACATTGCTGTAAGACGTATAAACTTTTACAACGTAAACAATGTTCGAGGACACGAAAAAAAGAAGCTTAACCTTCTGATCATCTGCTGCTGAACTTTCGGTAACTTGATACCTTATGTCAGTAAAATCAGAAATCCAAACATCCAAATTATATGCTTCGATAAATTATTCTATTGATGTTATACAGGCGACAGAATAACTTATGGTTATATAAATCTAACCAAAGAAAGCTTTTACATGAGATGCATTCAGTTAAAAAATCCATGAAGAAACAAAATTGGCTATCACAAAAAATGATGTTGTTTAATTTACGACTGATTTTTTTATGTATGGTGAGCTAAAACATGATATGCTTGTTTCTGGCGTGTAAACATTTGTTCCAATTTAAAATCACGAACTCATATACAGCCCAATATGTTTCCAAAAATCATCCAAAATATGAATTGTAATGCTTCAAATTGCTTCGTTGATCGATCCAAGCTTTTGGATATTGGCATATCATGACAACAAGTCGATTAAAACATACTCAAAATGTTTGGGAACAGTGTGGAAAGGGTGTTTCATAATGTCACTTACCGCGCTCTTGACTTAATTATTTCAGGTTTTAAAACTGTCAAAAGTACGTTGAAACTATATTCTAATCCAAGTACAAAAATAGTTGGTATTATTATGGATGATGTTTGCCGTATCATCATGATGATTTTGTAGAATATGGAGAGAATGCCAAATAAATAAATATTAATCAAAGCGTCATGAGGAAGTCCAAACGTTTCAAAACATGAATATAGTCATAATTGGATAATATGGTTTGATTTGGATATTGGTTACCAATTTCACGAATATACCACCCGTTGTGAATATTGAGAGCTAGCGGCGGATAGGATAACATAGCTGGTGAAGTCGGCATAAAACAGTTGCAGTTGCAAGAAGGCTTGACTTCTTCTGCTTTTAAACCAACCGCTGAAGAGACTGTTCGTATTCCACACTTTCCAGATGTCTCCCGTTCAAAATCAAGACGACTGGAGGTAGCTGCAAACTTTCCCGATGCCTCCGGTCCACTATCAAGATGACTGAAGGTAGCTGTAGTATGGCGCTTTTATCTATAAAAAGCAACATTATGATGTTGGGTATGGGTAATTGTTATTGGACGCAACTGTTCCACAGTTACGTATAATTGCGTAAGCATAACACAACTAAACAGAAAAAGTAGGAAAAAAGCGGCCTGAAAAGAAAATTTATAAATTTTAGCTTTAGCAATAACATAAAATTTAAAAAAAGGTTTACGTCTCGTTTAAACAATATGCGTCAAATTTAAAAACCGTGTTCATGTTGACAAATAATCAATGTTAGGGCCAGGATAAAATTTAAAGATTTCTCAGATATGCCAACACAAGATATAAATCGCTTCAAAGACCAATAATTCGGATAAGGGTAAAACAGGATTACAAAAACAGTTTTATGCGCATTAATAGCGCCTCGGCTAGAAAATTTGAGCACAGGTTTTCAAAACACGATATAATATAGGGTAAGAAACCCCGAAAAAAACTATCCGGTAA
The DNA here is from genome assembly GCA_034694325.1 of Entomobrya corticalis. Lineage (NCBI taxonomy): Eukaryota > Metazoa > Arthropoda > Collembola > Entomobryomorpha > Entomobryidae > Entomobrya > Entomobrya corticalis. Next base: position 3,719 of record JAQFYG010000226.1, on the reverse strand, counting down.
TTTTTGTTAAGTTTATCGTAATTCCAGCGCCCCCTACAGACCCACAGTGCCCTTTACCGGCCCTCAGTGCCCTTTACCGACCCCCAGTGCCCCTTACCGACCCCTTGCGCCCCCTACCGACCCCTAGTGCCCCCTTCTGACACTCAGTGCCCCCTACTAACCCCAGCGCCCCCTACCGGCTTTAACCTTTTTATCATTTAAAATGCATTGGACCTTCGGCGATCCTCAGCGCCCCCGGGGTTATGATTTGACCCATGGTGTCTTCATAAAAGTTGTTTAGCTTTGCCTCTTCTATCAATTTATGCAATAAATCGAAATAAAAAATTTCCCATTTAAAATACTCGTGACGTTCTCTGGCCACAATTGGTTTGACCCAGGGGGCTAAAAATCAATCTCATGGGAAAAATTGACCTCAAATGTTTGTGTACCAAATTTGGTGTCAGTCGGGCATATAGTTTTTGTGTTTTTGCGTTTCCACGCAGACGTCAGACACCAATACCCATCGCATTAACTATCCAACATACATTCAACGTAACAGATAGTTAATAAATGTTCAAAGATGAGACCACATTCGGTTTGGTGAATCTTGCAAGTTTTTGTATAAAATACAAGAAGAGAAACTGACAACTTTTACCGAAGTTGAAGAAAAACGTCTGTAGTAGCTAGCAGCTACTGTGAATATTGGTGTTGCTGTTTATCAACATAATATAATAGTAAATTCCTAAAAAAATTCTTTGTAGCAGTTAAGTTCAAACAAAACACAAACTATTTTGAATCGATTCAATGGAATTTGGGGTCAGCAAACAAACAAGCTTAAGGTAAAACCAGCCAATAACCAAAACTTTTGTCATATCAGGAGACATAATGACTGTTTTAGTTACAGCTGTACTCAAACAGTTTAGATAAACTGATAACGCCACGGATTATGTATAAATAAAAAACTAATTTGAGCATTGCTTTTAAAACAATCTTATGACTTTGAGTGTTGAAGATCAGTAAGTGTTCGAGTATTGTGGGAATATATATATGAAATCAAATGTAGTTACGGGTACCAATTTTGTCCTAGTATAGTAACATACAAACACGAACAAAATTTGTTTATCAATGTTTAAGTGGACAACAATTTATTTTTCAAATAAATAACAAAAGATAGATTTATGTCCACAATGGAGTTAATAACTTGAGTTTTAAAATCGAAGTATTAACAGCAAAAAATGTACAAGTAATATTTATGGAGCATAGTAATCCTTCAGGATGTGTCAATGAGCTCACAAAGTTAGATTGAACATCGTTTATGTTTACTGGTTTTCAAAAAGTTGCCTAAATAAATATATTATCTCTATCGCTCCATAAATATTAAGTAAAAGTTTGTTAACGTATACAACAAAATTCAAGTGGTAAGGTACATATGAACTACATTAATGTTTAAAACATAACACAGCATAGATTTCCAGTCATTCAGGAAGTGATGAAGTGACTTTAACAATTTGGTGTTATAATAGATTTTGATGAATATTAGAACATTTTTCTGTGAACATTCTCACATTGCTGTCAATCTCATGGATGAACTGGGAAACGCGTATGAGCTTCTATTGCTCAGGGCGTAAGGTTGTGTAAAAGAGTTTAAATTTTGTTTAAAAGCATTGTGATTACTTGCAATCTACTTCTGGGATAAACGAAAAACCTGTAAAACTCATAAATGCAACTACGTTATTTGAAATATGAACGAATTTGATTTTTCCATATGTAGTAATTCATTCTTCAAAAATTCGTTTCTATCTTGCAAAGTTCATAAAATAGTACCGGACATCTGATGTATATATTTCGATCTTACCCTTACCCACCCGTTCTTACCCGTACACAAGCCGAGCTGCAGCAGTGGCAGTCTGCCTTCAATAGCTCAATATGGTTTTGGCTTATGTCAAACATCGCCTCTTCATGCACTATGGCAGCGCACACATACATGCATACGTTTAAATTCGTGGCAAGCGGCCGTTTTTTGAAAATCCGTTACGAATTTTGAGTATCTGAAACCAAGATAGTGTTCCTTGTCAAAACGTAGACCTAAATCATTTGCCATGTGCATTTGGTGTCATTTAAAATTTTCGAAATCGTAATGGTTTCTTACGGTTAATGTTAACCGTACATATGCACCTATACATTTAAATATGTACTTATACATATATGTATAGTAGTTAAAAACTCAGATGTTTAAAATATAGCCTTTCTGTAGCCTAATCGACTGCAGAAAGTCCGAAGAAAACAACCACCTATTTGAAAGAATTACGTGCAGTGAACTATAAGAGTGGTGTAATTTTGGACTGGGCTAAGGACCCAAGCGGTAATTGACACCTCCATTGAGATATTGGGAAATATTCTGATGAAATAATCTTAGATGGATGTAATCTCCTTTTCGAGAAATCCCGATTTCAAAATGACGCATTTTTGAAATAAAAAGCACTGCAAAATAAATTAAGGTTTTTTGGTATGATTTCACAATCACGTACTTGTGCATTATCAAATAAGAATTAGTACGTTCAACCGCACATAATTCATAAAATAAAGATAACAATGACTACCTAACTGTACACTTGGCATAAATGCAATAGTTTGTTAATCTAAAAGCACCAAAGCACTACCCGGAGCTTGCAGTATAACGCAGTGGAATGCACAAAAGCTTGGGTATACTTAACTAAGCTCTGTAGACATGTATTTTGCAAATCACAGAGCATTTTTAAAGTGATAAATTGCAAAATTGCACTATACGCACTTTCAGTGCTGTCAAACGCGCTCAACAATCAATATTTGCATGCACTTACTTTAGAACATCCGATAGAAGGAAGAAATAGAGACTTTTGCAGCTGCGACGAGCAAAGTTAATGCTTTTTAATTAAAAGGAAGAGTCAGTTTGCACTTTCATCATGTTACCTGAGTCAGGCAGGAAGTACCCAAATGTTGGTGAAAAGTTTAAACAAAATACCTTCCGCCTTGACGAATAGAAGCTCTTACAATAATGCTATACATAAAAAATAAGAGTTAAATGATCATCAAAAGTGAAAAGGTGTCATTTTCTGTGATAGACAAAAGTAAAGCAGACTAAGATAATCAGATTTTGTTTGAAGCATTCAAAGAGTTTGAAAGTAAAACATCCGTACGTTTTAAACCTTGATTACCTGGGCTCTCACATTTTATTCGTATTGAAATTCATAAAATTATGACATGCGGAGAATCTCATGTTTTTATTAGGGACGTTCGACCTAATGGGTATCAATTTGTTAAAATTGCAAACAACTGTCGTAACATGCCGACATATATTCACGAGTTAGGGCATTCATTATGCCTGAGACACCCACATGAAAGACAAGACAGAGACGATCACATATCATTTAATGGTTGTATTGAAGAACCCGTTGTAGTGAAGTCTATTAACATTAAGTCCATTTACGACTACAACAGTGCAATGATTTATAAATGCTATGAATGTTCAGGGGGGTTTCTAGTACAAAGTGTGAATGTTAAAGGATATGGTGAGACTGTTCAAGACTGATTAAGTGTTATGAATGTAGACAAGCTAAACTCATTATACATGTGTCAGGGTTGTTTCCGTCATTGTTGGATTCTTATATAAGAAATTACGGATTCAATAAACCATGCAAATGGAGTAATGAAAACTTGCGTCGTAGATAATGTAGCATACTTAATTTTACTGTATATAATTT
>JAQFYG010000225.1:0-39224 GCA_034694325.1 Entomobrya corticalis | reverse complement strand
AGGGGGCTATAACAAACTTTAATTTGGGGTTATCTCAATCATTTTGTGGAGGCCATCTCAATCGTTATTTACCTACTGCTATTAGTAGTCATGAAAAATCTGAACAACAGAGATTCCATTTTTGCCTATAACTAACTTTGCAATATTTTGTAAAGTAATTCATGTCATAATAATAACGCATATTATCTACTTTTCATTCGTCAGTCAACGCAAAAAGAGCAAAATAACCTTTTTTACTCTTGCCGCAGCTCGCGCTGGTAAGTATAATGAATGGCAATGTCCATGTCGACTGAGTGAGTTCCCTGTTTAAATTATTATGAATGAAATTGAATAGCCTTCTTTCATTTCCTTCTGTTGACCATTTTCCTTTGTTGTTGTCCAGTTTTGTCCAGTGGCTCAGAGAATAAAGCATATTTATTTACTTTTCTCTGTACTACACAATATTTGTTGGCTAGTTGGCTGTGGAGTCCAAATCAACTTCCTTTTCGTCCAGCTTACATCACAGAAGACAGGTCCCTGTTGCATGCTTTGTGTTCAATGTAATCAGTCGGTTGACATATCATAGCTTATTCGTTTCTTTGACAAACACGAATGCAGTGAGCTGGAAGAGAGCATACATACTACGGAATACTCAAATACAAATCCCACTATTCAAAGTTTCTTTGAAGGATTCGATTCCTTGTATCTGCGAGACTTTCTAAAAATCTATTTCCTGAAACCAGGATCTAATGATGAAAGTATTAATACTAGTATGGTCATATGATGATCAAAAGAAATCCCTAGACCTGAATCTATTGTGCTTTTATTAGCGCTTTTGAAAATTATCATAATAAATGATTCTGCAACTTGGATTACCAGCATGGCCTCAGTATCAAAAGATGCCTCTATCGCTTTACAAATTACCTTTATGTACTTAACATCACATAAATTTAATACAATCATCAACTATTTCCAGAAAATAAGCCTCTCCTTTCAGAAAATAAAACAATAATAACATACACATTGTAACTATATATCGATATGCCATATTATGTACACACCTACATATTATTATATAAATATATATTATTTTCAGCCAAGTTTTGTAAAAATGAAGCAAGATGAATGAGCAGCGGTAAAAAAGAGAAGGAGAAGAAGGCACGGCATGACGACGGCAGCAGTGAAAAAAAGTGATATTTTTTATTTTATCTAAAAAGGAAACGTCTCATTATCCTTGTACATGTGTACACTTAGCTGAGCAAAAGAGAGAGAGAAACGTAAAAAATTAGGGTGCTCAGTCACTCACTCACTGCTTCACTACTCCCAACTTAAATCTACTCCAGGCATCACACTGAGGAAAAAAGGTTGCATGTGCTGCTCCACCGCCACATCACCATTTGTATACACACAGGCAATGATAAAAATAATATAACTTGCTATAAAGAAAGGGCATTTTTACAACTACTTCACCGTCATCAAAGGAAGAAGCCAAGTGTTCACCACATTTCCTTACATGACAAAACAACAACAAAAATAGTTTTTTAGTTGTAGATGATACTAAATACAGACAGACGAGCAACATAAAGAAACTCTGAACTCAAAGCACATGTTGTTTTAATAAAGTTACATTTATGTAGCCATTTATATCTATTTTTGCTGGACATGAACGGTTGACATGGATCCGTAAACTGAACCATTTCTTTTCAAACGAGCGACACGCTGAATGATCCTGTCTTGTAGTCGCTCTCATCGCTTTGCTTCTTCCTCTCCCTGTAGACATCAACAAAGCATTTAAATAGCTATCATTACAATTTTCTTAGTGATGTTGTGGGAGGAGACTGCATCCTTCAGTCTCAAAACAAGAGCAAAAAAGCTCTTAGGGTGAAGAAAAGTTGTAAAAACCTTGGTGATAAACACATTATTTTTGTCTGTTATGTAACCGAACCAATTATGTCATGTTATTGTCGCTCCACATCGTAAAACCGTTGAGAAGTATCTCCGTGTGAAAAAATAATGCCCGGATAGAGCATCATCTTCAGTTCAGTTTTTCCACGCTACTTGTTCAAATGCTTTATGCTTGTTTTGTCACGATATTTTAAAGTATTTACTCGTAAACGAATGAGCAATGAGAACTTTTTAAAATATTTTATGAGTGTAATATGCCTATTTTCGTTTTTGTTTTGAAATTACATCGCATTGAAGGTATCATCTTCATTTTATGTTTGCCTTCTAATATTTGTGTAAATACACATTATTATGAATCCTCCAACTCGTTAAATAGGCATCGGGTTCATTTTGTTTTTGACAAAATCGTTTTTAGCTAATGCCGATGCAATAAGGAATTTCTAAAGACGTTTATGTGATAATAAATGTGAAGGATATATGAATGAATGGTGTAAAAAGAAGGGAGTTTGAATGACAGGAAGTCTTAAAATCGATACATGATATGAAAATTTTGGCAGTAAAACAACGGGAAAAGTGAGAACAGCTGACATTAAACATTTTAAAGTTATTAAATGTTAACAGGAAATTTCCTTACAAAAAGTGTACTGCTCACTACACCAATCGGCCTAATAAACAAATCAATGTTCTTGATGGTAAAATATATATTTGCCTTTTATTTTACATGTGATACTGCCAGTCATTTTTATTGTAATCAACTAAGCAACCTAATTGTAGTACTAATTGTTTAAATTATGCCCTGCAAAGATGAATGTACTCAAAATGTCAGTTTAATGCTGAATTGCAAGAACTACATTAAAAATAATATGGACATTTATGAATCGCTTGAACGTGGAAAAAGTGATAACGCCCAATACAATAACGTTAATCTGTCTTCTGTCCTTTGGAACTTTTATTTTGCAAACACACTATTAAGTTGGTGTGGATATTTTATAATGCAATATGAGTTTATAGAATGAACACAGCCCGCAACGCTCGTTTGACATTATCTACACCTCAAATCATCACACTAGCGAGGTAAATTCTCACAGCAAGGAGGCAAAAACATGATATATAATATAATAATATTAAAAAACATTAATGCTAGCAACACACAACATCAGACAAAAAATACAATCTTCACATTGCCGTACTGATAGTTTGAGAGAATAAGGAAAAGAGCTTAAGTGAAAGAAAAGTGAAAACTTATTTGCAATGGAGTGGAATGAAGAGAAAGAGGGAGTAAAAAAGTGTTAGACCACCTATGTGAAATATTATTACTAGAAAAAAATGATCATGTACAGAGTAAGCGACATGCTTACATTCATCTACTTTTTTGTACTGCCAGAATTGCAGCCTCTAAAATGCACTAGTACAGTCCTTTCCCCGCCTCCCTCTATTTTTTCTCTCTCTTCACATGCAGGAAGAGGAACTGTAAAGGAGAAACTTATTACACCGGCAACCAGCACCAACATCATTACACCAAACATTGAGAAAGTAAAAAAATTCTATTTGGTACTATGTAGTAAGCAGTAAACAAAATAATGCTGAAATACGGGCAAGGAGGAAAGGCCCCCATACACACCATCTCGATCGCTTTGTTGTTTTCTGTTGCAGTCAGCCACTGAAGAAAAAAGTTATAAATTGGTTGTAGTTGTTGTTCTGTAGGTATATTCATGAACGCTCACCACAACGATAACACAAAGCTTTATAATTTTTTATGCAAGAAAAGTGGAGAAAGAGAAAGAGCGAGGTAGAAAAGTAAACAGCTAAATAACCACCCACTCACATATATTGTATAAATGTAGGTATGTAGATGTAGTATAAATGGTTCCTGAATATGTAGCAGTGAAACAGTGAACCAACGCCACGTTAATGTTTTAAATGAAAAGACTCACTAAAGTTACACTATCAACTTTTTATGCGAGATTTTTTTTGGAGTGAAAACAAAAGTTGAGTGTGAAACGGAAGAAAAGTCGAGTGAAAGTGCCAAAATCATGAATGGAGTGAAAAGTGTTCTGTTGTATATCAGCATGATGATGGTCATGTATCCGCCCGTGCACTTATTTTAGATGTTAAGTAGAAAAGGCAGAAAGAAGATAATAGAGATGAACTGTGCGTGTTTGTATGGAGGAACAGGAGATATGCTTTATTTTTGGTTCATCTCTCGTGTACCTAATAATGAAATTAGAAAGGCGTTAAAAATAATTTTTCTTGGAATTTTTATCGAGAGAATGTTGAAATAAAAATATATTTAATGCAAGGTTTTTATACCATAATTTATTATGATGTATTCGCTATATGTATACATTTATGACGGTATAGTTATTTATTTGCTTAGATAACCTCTTCTTTTTATACTTTTGGTTCAGTCATAGTCACAAAGTTAATGTTTGTGTACTAATATTATATAATGTAACTGTAAATCTTTTATAACTTCATATAATTTTCTATGCTCATATTTTAAGATTGCCGAGCACTAGCACTATGCATCTTCACGACATTCGTTGGTTGACAGACAAAGTTTTCGAAGACGATTTTTACACAGAGCTTATGAAAATAGTTCATGTTACTTTGTGTAGGCGCTAATATATGCTGCGATTACTGCTGTTCTTGTTGTCATTGATCTCATAAAACAACCAATATTGAAAACTTTTTCTTGTAGTTTTCTTCAAACAAGGATTAGCTTTGCTTGGACCTTTTCTTATAAGTTTTAAATCTCATAATAAAAAGCCCCTTGAATGTGAAAATCGCCAATAGTTTCTGAAAATAAGGAATTTCCGTAAGTACGAGTAATTTACTTGTGTAGATGTACATGTGTTTTATTATTTTCATGATTCAGTTTTCGTCCTTCGTACGAAGCTCATGCTGACATGGACCGAGTATTCGTTAATTGTCGCGTGTATCTCCATTGTACTTTTTAGTTATTCTTCGAACGATTTTGTCTATATTTTACAAGTGGGTATGTTTTCCACTGAAGTTTTGCCAGTTAAGGATTACGACGAGATTTTCTCTTGACAAAAACTTTTTTCCTCTATTCTACCCACAGTTTACTACTTTTCTTTCTTCTCGTGGTGCGCACAGAAAAGAATCTGGTTGTTTCCCCTTGCCGCCGTCACCAACGTCATTCCATTCTTTGATTTATTTGCCAACTTTTCGATTTAACTGGAACTACATTTTTAGCAAACGCAATGACAGTGTACCAAGAAATGAGATATAGCATAAAGTCATGCCTTAACCAAGCAAACTAAACAATATTGGCATAATAGCAATGAGCGGAAAAAACAAGAGGGGTACTATTGATGCACAAATTCATGGTTTTTTTAACTTTCGCTATCCAAACTATTAATCTGAGCAAAAGCGTGAGATTTCAATAACAGAAAAGTTTAACGCTACTTCAGGGTTTCAGCAAATCCACGGATAATTTAAAGCGATGATAGTATATTGCATAAAACATGACAGAGACCCTGCGTTGTCAGGCTGTCGACTCCACACTTCATCTGAAATCTGACACTTGAATGTCAGAGTTGCTATTTATGTAAGTTACTTCTTTCCATGCAGACCGAGGAATCCAATGGCAAGGTAATTATAAACATTTGGACCTGTTACTATCACAAAATCTCCATTTTAAACTAAGCACATCAGCAACAGACTTTCCTTCACGACTTCAAATAGCAAATGTTTAAAAAACTAATGTATGTATATATAAACAATTATAGACACGTTCAACCAAGCCAGCAGGAGTGCCAGACCACCAACATTATTTGCAATTTTCCATGTTTTGTTTGCTCCCTGATCAATGGCAATGCTCATTCTGTCTATTCGTCTATTTAGTTAGTGTTGTCTCTCTGAGTGTCTGTTTGACGCTCTGACGACGACGAAGATATGATCTGATCTGTCTGACACGTTTCATGCATCAATAAGCTTCCTGATGCTCCCCGTGTACGTTTGAACGTGTAGATGATCCTTCTTCACAAATACTGTCTTATTCTACCAACTAAACTCAATGTCTATCTCTCTGGCTGGGCCTTTCTCGTTCTTTCCTTCTGTGTGTACTTTGAGTCATGTCATGGGGAAAGGTCAAAAACCCCACTTACATCATCATCATCATCATCAATATGACATGATACACTGTGTAAGTAGCTTTACTACTACATATACAATGGTGCAGCAGACATGAAGCATCTGTCCATTCTTTTCTTTACAGTATTCGCTAAACAAAGTATGTAAATAATGTACGCTACACGAGAACACAGAGTGATGAGGACGTAGCTGACGATGATGATGCTCAAACTACTGATGCAATTCTATTCAATGATATCCATCCTTATCCTTCCACCTACACATATCTTTCTCCATCCTTTCTGTTTGCTTTCACCATGACTGACTGAGCCAGCCAAAGTACATATGCATGATCATGTGTGTACACACTACGCAAGTGAGTAAAGTACATCAGTGGAGCTTTTACTCCGTATTCGCATTGGTTTCAAGTCACACGAATATTTTTTGCTGTTGTGTAACGACGGCAAGTTTTTTACTTGATGGCATTCATGCATTTGAATTTCATACACAACACATTGCTGCACTACCACCACCATCATCACTGTCACTACTACCCAAAAAATGTAAAGAGCGCGGAGCGAGAGAATAAAAACAAGGCATGCTTTGTGTGTGCATTGCAAGCAAATGGCATATTTTTTGCATGGCTGATGCTGCTCTTCTGGTAAATGCTACCGCAAAGACTTCTTCCTAGTCCTAGCCCGGTCCTTTTTGCAGTTGGGCTAGCAGAATATTTTATTGTTATGGAGAGACTACAGTGGATCAAACTATATTGAATGAAAAACATTATTTTTTTCCACAAGCTGGGAAAGGAGTAAAAAGCCGAAAGTCCGTTGAATTTTAAATCTTTTAAAAATGTTAAGAAAGGAAGTAAAGCTCTGCTTTTTTATCATGTCAGTAGACAGGCAGACCAAATGGAAGAGTGACTGACTTCTTGTGGGTGAAAACAAGACGGCGACTACAAGGCCATAAACCGGATAGATTCTTACCCACCTACACGCAATAATGCGTGAGTAGGCATGTAGATATTATTATGGCTGGTTTATAAAATATCAATTTTTATTATTTTCTAGGAGAATGGGAAAAGTATTGAAATATTGAGCGGATTGCCTACAAGAAGGATAACATCAAATCTAACCAACTTTAACAAAAAAAAGATGAGATGTGCGTACGTTTTATGCTGGTAGGTGTATGTTGTGTTACATACATGATGGTATTACATATTTTATATTTTACTTTGTTCAACAATACAACTACACCAATACAAACTTATATTTATAATATATCACCAACTGCCTACGTACGCACAATGGGAAAGCTACTATATCACAAAAACCTCGAGCTCCATTGCATAACTTACATGCATAATGTTTATCCGGTTTCCTCTTTTCCTGGAACACAATTCATCCATTTCCACGAAGGTACAAACGAAATTCCTCCTCTTTTTGTGTTATGTCGTTCGTGTGTCGAGCGGCAAGGAAATAATGCTTTATAGACAGAAGGAAAGAGAAAAGAGTGGAGAAGTAAAGGCCAATGCCAAAGTTAAGTAAATCAGTGAACCGTGCCATGTGCTGCTACTGTTCCGGGATCCCTGAGACTACAACCATAGCCGCCGTTTCTAGTATAGTGGCAGGCAATAGTGTTATGATGTTAGCATTCGCTTAGAGCTATAGAATAATAATAATAATAATATTGCTGACTTGCCTTGCCAAGGTTATGGATGGATTTTATAACAAGTTTGTAACAGAAGTAGAAGAGCTGGTAGTACAGTTATGCGGCGGCAGACGCACTCATTCGAAAGGAAATGGAAGAGCAAGACATTTTTTGTTCGATAGAATAGTAATGTTAGGAATGTTTGTTGTCGAGCTTTACTATTTTTCAATGTTTCTTTCCCAAAAAACACAATATAAATAATACACTATCATCAACCAAAACCGGTCTTTCGTTCTTCTGACTTCTCTAGTGCTGCTCCTATTTTTCAAAGTATAACGTGTGTACGGATTTAGCAGGTTTATTGTTTAGTGGTGAAGGTATAAAAATGTATAAAGCTATATAAAACGGGGAAAAGCCATTCAAAAATGCCATTGCTTTGTCATGCATGCTTTTCAATGAGTCTCCGATTTTTTGTTGTATTCATGACTGCTTTCACTTTTATTCTACTGGACTGCGTTTGCAATCGCAGCGGAAATAGATGGATGAGGGTAAGTGAGGAAAACAACAGAGTTGAGAAGGTCTCTCTTTGAACCTAGTAATTTACATTAGTCAACTACATACCTTGTTGCATATGGTGCGTAATTGCTAATTATATACGCAACAATTTAAATAGTCCAAGACGATAATACAAAAATGAAAAAAAGCCAAAATAGAATAAAGAAAAGCTTAAAGAAAAAATGTTATAGGTAATGTATGAAGTGTGGAATTTAAATCCAGCCTAGTTTATGTTACGATTTTGGAGAGGAATGTCTATAAAAATTGGATAAGAGACAGTATAATGTCATGCATGGAGGATTTCTTTGGCAGACGCTGCTGATTCTGGCTTGGTTGAGGTCAGGCCGGTGGCTGTAGTATGTATATCTCTGTATCTATGAAAGTATAAAAAAATATATCTTTTGGAAGTGAAAATAAAGTGTGCAAGAAAGAAATAAAGAGACAGACCCAGTCCGTAGTGGATATAATTTGTAAGATATTCACATTCGCATATAAATATATTATTTTGGACGGGAACGGTATGCATTTCAAAACTAGATAGGAAAAAAGGAGTGAAAAAGAGAGATCAGGACAATAATATTCTTCTTCCTTTTCACTCGTCGTCGTCGTTTCTCTCTTACTCATTCCTTCTCTTTCTTTGTATCTATCTATACCATTTTTTGGATGGAGTATCACTTGCTCCGCTGTCGTTTTCGGAACATCTCTTCTTCTTTTTTCTGTCTTTTCTCTTTCTCTCTTTACTTCCATGCTATTCATCTGGCCCTTTTGTGGTCGTCTTTGAAATGTATGTATTGAGAACAGCTTGAGAAGCTAGAGATGTGGCAAGGAAGAAGAAAAAAACCGACATTTATTGAGTTTCCCCTTCTTTTCTTCTTCCAGATAAAAATATGCATGCCTTTACACAGGCAGACCACCGTATGAGCATGTCGGAAATATATCTTTTGGCATAAGACTGTCAACGAATTGTTTTCCGCTTGAAATAAAATATCCAGCACTATCACTACAACTGCACTACTACTATCACAAGCAAACGAAGAAAAAATAAAATAGAAAGTACTCGTGAATGTGGTAGTGAATAATATTGTAGGTTTTATTACATCATTGGAATATAAGCCAGCAAAGGAATAGAAGAAACCATGTATCTTTCTGCATCTCTCTGTCTTTCTCCCATTCTTCCAGTTTAACTGAGAAACATGAAAAATCCATAAGAAAAATAGTTTTATTTCACATAGCTACACGGAGAAAATGGAGTAGTCACACAGCGTGTGTATGTTCAACAAAGCCACATACACAGTCTCCACTACGCTCCTCCACTCCTCTGATATGTAATGCGAAAAAACAAAGCCATCCTTCCTCTTGCGGTGTGAATGAAATGATAAGGCATGAAGAAGGGAATCCAATCGAATTGAGAGAAAACTAATAATATATACTATTTCCTATAAGAAGTTGAAGAAGGAGCCATAGTCGCACTATTTTCCTTTCTTTTTATTTATTATGATGATGGTGTCGGTGGTGTGGTATATCCTCAATGTTTTTGCACTTGAAGGAAAACAAAAGAAGACACAAAATATTTATACTGGACTGAATGTAATTTACAAGATCAATGCTTTACTCTCTCTCTCTCTTGGTCTTTCTTGCCAAGTCCAACTATTTCCATGAAACAAGTTTACTTAAAGTATGGAACATGGATACACAACGAGCAATAAACTACTCCCACCGTTTCTTCATCGACCTCTTCTTTACTGGATTTTATATTTTTTACCCTACGGCAATAAACGCGGTATAAAAAAGCTTCCTCGGTAATCCAACTTCCTAGTACGGAGAGAAGAGAAACATTATTTTCTCAGGTTTTTTATTGTTGTTAGTCGAAGAAAAAGAATAAAAAAATAACTCTTTGAATGTGCTCGGATTTTTTGTTTGTTTGTAGACCCGAAAATCTTCTTTGGTTGCTTGGATATACATAACTTTAATAATGATTCACCCTTACCCTGTCTTCAGTTCAGGCATAAAATAAAGTGACTGATAAAGACCAAGTTGTAATGGTTGTAATAATAATAATAATAATAATAACACAGAATCTCTTCTTTTCTCTCGCTCTTCATCTTTGAAACAAAGTATAGTAAAACGGAGAAACTTCTAGAGCGGGAAAGTTCAACATTCAATTTCCAACAACTTACTCCTCCTCAGCATGAACAAACAAACTAATTGAATCAATTCGAAAGTAAGAGAAAAGAAAGATGAGGTAAACACAAGAGAGAAGCGGAGTGAAAGAGAGTCCAGTCAGTAGATTTATTTTTCTTGGTAGAGGAAAAAGAGAAGTAGTTAGACTACTTCATCAACAAACAACATGATCAACATCATTTATACTTCATTAAAGAAAGTAAATAAATATGATCATGTAACTGATTTTCCTGTGTATCAACTCTGCAATGCCGAAGACGGGATACAACCTTTAACTTTCTACTGCTGTAACGCTTTTGAAAATGTATACTTTGCTGTTGATATTTATGTAAGTACGCTACATACACAACGAAATCATGTATATTGCTTACTGTGTTTCAGCATATTTTTCAGTATAAAACTTTTGTCTGTTGTTATACTTAAGTGCTAATGTTACTATTAAATGGATAAGTTAAACCCATCCATTGTTTTCAATTAACGTAAATTCAAAACGGTGAATTATGGAGGTGTTGATTATTATGTTGCTGAATATTATAGTAAATGTGCACATGACGTCTTATCTGACAATGACGTTGATTTCCTCTTATTAATTGAACGACTGTCGCTTTTCCCTTTCTTCATGACCTAAAGAAACTAGCAAAGCAAGTAGTCCGCAATTTCAGTCTTCTATTTTTATAGAAGAAATTTGTAACACTTATGCATAGAAATTTAAAAGGAGAGGCTGCTGATTGTGGTATCATATTGTTGTAATTTAAAGAAATAGTGGGACCAAACCACCCGGTCACTACTACCACTACGCCAAAAAACGTAAAATGTGCAAAAGAAATACGAAAAGTGTTTGAAACTTCACATCGATGTCGACCACTTTTACCGCACTATACACACCACACAACACACATACGACGTTGCCTTTATTTACTTTTTACTAGAAAGCTTCGAATAAGAAATGAAAGAAAAGAGGCAATAATAATATCAAATGGTTGGTTTTGTTAGTAGTCAACTACCGCTGCTGCTGCCGCCGCCGCTACGTTCCTGTGCGGTGGTGGCTTGGTTCTCTTACTTTTTGATAATTAATTACTTTTACCACCGCAACATCCACCGAAAAGAAAAGGGAAAGAAATACGAAAGTTTCTTTTTTGATGGGACTAACCAGAACCACTACACCTTTTTACCTCTCTCTCTCGCTGGCTGAAGCAAAAACTACTCAAACTCAACTATATCACGACTGAGTCCAGACACCATAAGCAGAGCTCCTTCTTTCACCCACTTTTTAAGTTGTTTTCTTCCAAGCTCTTTTGTTTTTCTTCTTTTTGTACTTCTTTGTTGTTATGTTGTTGTTGGTTGGCGGTTTTAGGTTTATGCTGCGTGCCATGTTGCTTTCTCTATTTATATATAACGATTATTATTGAGAAATGTACTTGTTTCCCTGTTTCTTAAAACATAAAAGTACCCGTTACTGGTCAGGTCTCCTTCAACGCATTTCATTACAACACGAAAACGCTCCTCTGATAATAATTTGAATAATACGCAAGCAATCTGCTTGAGTGACTGTTAAAATTTTGGTGTAGTCTTTTTCCTTGTCCTTGAATGCAGATAATAACCCTACGATAATAATAAATTTTTGGAGTGTTCATATCTTTTTGCTTCGTAATTCTCGCTATCAACTCATTTTAAGGAATATTATTTTTTGTTGCCGAAACTTGTATAATTCAACCACCATAGTAATTCTCCATCTTCTTTAAAGTTTGGTCCTGCTGTTATGGGCAAGTTCTCAGTAAAAGAAAAAGAAAACAATTATAAGTTTTTGCATAAGGCCAAGAATGAAAAAGTTTTTGTTATTCGGGGTAATAATGATGAGGATGACGATGCAAAGTGCAAGCAGCATAATATTCCAGCATATTTTGCTGTGTAACTCTCAACAATAAAGAAGGGAGTGGTGGTGACGGAAGGAATGAATAAATTAACGTCCCATCAACGACATAATCATCATCGTCACATATAAAATCCATTCTTTCTTTCCTTTTCCCTCTCTCTCTCTCTCTCTTCCATCCTTTCCTTCCTTTCCCTACTTTTCGTCATTGGTGCACTTTCTCTTCTTCTTTTCTCAACATTTCAAGTAATTACTTCCTGTCGTCTTTTCTCTACTACTACTACTGCTATTATTGAACGGGACAACTTTTTATTCCAAAAGAGAGAGAGAGAGTAACGAAGAAGGAGGAAATCAAAAAGGAATCACGATGACAATGACGGAGAACCGTTTATTGTTTCACTCCGCTAACTCCATTCTCATCATCATCGACAAAATTTTCAAAATTCCTTCTCCATGTCCCAAAATGCTCATTTGCTGTAATAGCATATGCTCGTCCATGTCAGTCTTCTGATTACGTCTTTCTATGCTTCCTTGCACCAGCTTTATTGTAATCACATTGTAAATATGTATGTATATTTCGAAATCATCAAAATAAAATCATATTTCTATTCAAGACTGATCGAAATCTGGTTTGTAGAAAGTACGCATTTTATTATCCAATTTTAACAGTTTCTCTTAACTTCACTTGCTGACCTTTTATTACGTAAAATATTTTTGACATTGACAGACTTGACGTCGATAAAAAAGAAGACAAGAAAGTTCGTGTTCTCACTCCATAGCTCTATCATTGGCCTCATTGTCATAATAATAACTGGAACATTTATGATGGATAATAAAGGTACGAAATACAGCAACGTGCGTTAGTGTATTAGGAAGGAAACAAATCGTCGCAAGTTGCGTTTTACGAAGACCGTCATGTCATTGTATTTTATGCTTTAACTTTACCCAAATACGTTTTAACATGACTAGTGTATTAGTGTAGTTCGAAGGACAAACCATATACATAATACAAATGACGATTATGATGATTATATAGTACGAATTGTGGTTTGGTTTGGTAAGTAGTCAGGTGCACGCATAAAACATTGTGATTTGGTGCTTGAAAGAGCGCATTGATGATGATGTTGCTGGTATTACTACTATTACCAACTATATTGCTACTACGACTGCTGCGAAAAGCCACACGCTGATGGTTATTATTACACAAAATGACAGTGATATTCAAGGAACATTAAACTGTATTTGCTCTTATTCTCCAGCTCTCCTTATTTTCTTGCTCTCCTTCCTTTATTTTTCTATGCTTGGCTAGCCACAAAGAAAGAAAGAAAAAAGAATGGAGAAACGACATCGAGGATGAGAAAAGGAACAACTTAAAAACGAGAATATCTACGAGGAAAATTGTTCCATAGATATGAGAATGGAAAATGGGGAAGGACAATGGCAGCACACGTATATAGTTGTTCCATATAAAAGTGAACTCAAAAAAAGAAAAAAGAAATACCTATAGCATATTTCGTGGTGGTGACTAAACTTACATTATAATACCATGAAATGCTTCTGCAGACGACAGGCTCAAGATGAAGTTGTCGTAATGTCCACATTTGCCCACACAAACACATGGAAACATTCACAAGGAAATAGGAAAAAATTCAAAAGAAATCTTGGAAATCGAAGTGTTTAAGCATCACTTGTTCTTCGTTTGCAATATATAAAAATAATGCCTTATAAATTTGGGGTAAAATACATATATGAGCACCCATATAGTTTTTGCATTGCCTTACCAGCGTTTCCGGTGTGTCCCAGTTCCATGCAAATACTTGCACAGAGCCGTTCCATTTTTATGTCATTTGCATGCAGGCAGGTTAAAAATAAATGCTAGAACGGTTCTTTTAACATCGATGGTCTTACTTGTTCAATTGTGCAAGTAAACCAGGTATTAAATTTACAAAGTAAACCATAATACTTTTAAGTGTTATCCTTCAAACTGCACATCGGTATCTCATACATACATATATTTCTTTTCGGGGATCTTATTTTCATCGCCACCATTATCGCACCATCTACAAATAAATATTATAATAGTAAAAAGGTGGAGTGTATTTTGTTAAACCAATAGCTATACTCTCGAATAATAGCTATATTAATGATATGATGGAAATGGCAGGATGATAAAAATGATGATAGAGATGACTACTTACTTACTACACACCCTGAGTTTGTGGTTTGGTTTCTGTATGATCCTCGATGCAGAAGATACTGCTGCTGTTAATACTACTACTTCACTACCAGCTAGTTATTTACTATGCTTCCATCCATAAATACGGTGTACTTTTTATTGCTGTTCTTACTTCTACTACTACCGCTGATCTTGCTAAGAAAAAAGCCCAAAGGAACACATGAGTACAAATGGCCAGGTTGTCCTCATTCATCTTTTCACCCATATATTCTCCTCAACTCCGCTCTCCCTCTCTCTCTACTTTCTCTGCATACATGGTTTCGTGCTTGTGTACACACACAAACAAACAGTGAAAGTCATGCATACCCATAACCATAGCCAATTCTGATTCAGGCTCAAGTTTTATTTTTGCTTTCTTACTTTCTCTTCCTTTCTTGTTATATTATCATGTGCAATACATCATCATCATCACCATCACGATCATCCTGCTACCATGTGCGTGCATGCTCTTACTGTGAAGTATTAAGGAGGAATAAATGTATTATGCAACTTCTCATGTTTCATTGTCGACAATTTCTATTCTTTCTACGAGACTCTTTCTCCCTCTCCTTTTCTGAGCTCTGCTTTGCTGCCGAGATTTATAGCTTTTTTTTCTTTGCATCATCATCATGAATGGTAGTAGTAGGAGTGGTGGTGGTATCAGTAAAATTCCTAAAGCCATCTCTTTTCTTATTGTAGTCATCATCATCATCATCGTCCTCATAATAGCAACATCTTCGACCAAAACCTACTGCTGCCAATACCACCTTCTACTCCTATAATAACCATCGTCTTGTCAACTTCTTTCTTTTTCATGGTTTTTACAACAAATATATGTTATGCAGCCATAACAATAATCGTCATCATCTCTGTGAGGAAAGTATAAGTACGAGAGAAGCACATCTCACAGAATGAAAACACGCAAGCACACACAAACACACTGGCACAATGATCGTATCTCTTGGTGGCATAATAATACAGCATCTTGCTCATACACCAACACCATTTTCTACCGTCACCGTCGTCATCATCGGCATTTCAAGAAGCAAAATTCCTTCTTCTCCTCCTTCTCACAGTCTTTTTGTCAGCATAATGTGCTGTTTTCATCCTCGCGAATACCAGCTTTTCAACGAAGAAAACTGCAAATTACCACTATATATGGTATGCTAGTAGAACCACCAGTAAAAAACATGATTCTCTCTCATTTTAGCTGGCGCTGTGTCATTGTCAGTAAGAAACGAGCAGAAGAAAGATTCGTCGGATAAAAAACGGGAGTTTTGTTGGTGGTGGAGGCAGTAGTGGTTAGATATATGGAATGCCACATAACCAAGAGGATTGGATGATGTTAATATTATCTTTGTAAATGTGCGTCGGGTTAGTGTTCTTGAAGGTTTTGCTTATATTATGATGATGTCTACCAGAACGTACGCTCGTACACAATGAATGGAAATTGTATTGACACAGATGATAATATTAAACTGGTACCGTGGATGTGAGTGGATGTAGAATATAGTTCTTATGTGTGGATTTTAAGATTAGATTGAAAATCCAGGGAACCAACCTTTCATCCTTTTTGATGCTGATGATGTTTGCGATTTTGTTGACGAAAATTATGATGATGAGAAGGATAATGTCCGTATACCCTCATCATCATCATTTGAGACCATCAAGTACAGGAATAGTGGGAAGTAATAAGAGTAGTGGTACTAGCTTCTCGTGTGATGATGATATGATATGAATAATTTCATGGTTTAAGGCAGAGTGACAAAAGCAAGAGATTTCTTTTTCGTTCATCCTTCCCTCTACTCCTCCCGTCTTATATGAAAAGAAGAATGAGGCAATATTAATAACAGTGATGATGGCATGGCAGTATCTAAACCCATTATGATAGTTTTTAGTATGAGGAGCGTGGATAAGAGGAGGTAGCTGTTTATAACGCTCCATCCGGCGGTTTTAAGGAAGTATGATGATTACTATGTTGACAACGAAAAGCGTGTGGTGATTGCATGCTGCCTGACAGTCTACACCATACCAAGTGCTGACGACATTTCTCCTCATTGCTGCTTCTTTTCATCAAGTTTTTCTTGTGTGTAATGTGTGGTATTGATGATTATGATTACGATTATTAGTCATAAATTTGAGGGAAGTGTGACAAGGTGCTAATCGAGCAGACAAAAGGAAAATTTTATAGCTTTATACTGAGCATACTTACAATAACTATGCTACTTACATAAAGCAAGAGATGCGTGCATGCTCCCGAATTGTTCTATTTATTCTTTGCATCCGCTCTATTCCTGCACTGACGCATTTTCATTTGTGACACAATATCGATGATACATTCATTCTATCGATGAGAGAAACAAATTTCAGTGAAACTTAATTATCGAAGTGAATTAATTTTTCTCGAACATTTACCTCTTCTATTGGGAAAAAACCATACTTTTGTTCTTTCCAGTGAAACGTTCGCTAATAATAAAATAACCGTTTGTGTTATTAATGAAAACAAATTGACGAAACTGCAGGAAAAAGTTATACAAACTTAATATTTTCCAGAGCTTTCATCTCTTTGCTTTCGTTCATCCCAAGTCATTATGGGCTTATCCAAGAAGCCGATATGACAAAATGGAATTTATTACTGAGGAATAAGTGAAAGAAGCAGAAAAACCATAAAATAACACAAACAACAAGTTTTTCTTAAAAAGGTAGCATATATACCCTATACCAGTTCCTGGTAGCTAACTCTTTCAATCGCTTCATTGCTTTGTCAACAAAAAGAATATGAAAAAATGAATATATAGGCTGAGGAAAAAGCGGAAGATAACTTTATGAAGTAGAAACCATAACACAAGAAAAAAATCAATTATTTTCCTTTAATGAAATCTAAACATTAAGAAACACTACATTTTTCATAATGGTATCACAAGTGTGCTCCTCTTCGTCGTGCTACAGCTCACTATTATAACTTCACATCAATTTCTTGCAGTTCTGCTGATCCTTCTAGCAGTGTGAGAACAGCAGCATTGCCTTCTTTTTTGTATGTACGCGTGACAAGTTTTCTTCCTGACAACTTTATTATTCGAGAGATAGAATAATAACAGGGATATTACAAGAAGTAATATCTATTTACTTTACTTACTTAAATAGTTACTTACTGTCCCTACATAAACGTTTCTCAGTCATTTCTCTTCTGTGCTCTCTCGATTACACATACCTATATAAACCGGAAAAATTGATAGATATTATTTATTGGGCTAATATTTACTTTTTAACCAATAACCTGTCAAAACGAAAGGGACTGTTACAAATTAATATGTCGGTGAGCGTTAGCATTATTATTCTCTTATATTGCTTAATACTTATCTAAGGGAAATGTCGTCAGCCGCCACAAGCAACATTATGAAGGACCATCATCTAAGTGCTCACAACAACGACTGAAAAAAAATCTATAAAAAATATACATTTATCATTCACTTTTTGAAAGGCAAGCAGCTATTGTACACATGTATATTTCTTACTTCATTCCCATTTTTATGCATTTGTTATTGTTTGTGTAGTAGAAATATTACGATAAAAACAAACAGAGAGGGAAGGGGAAACGCAGAAAAACAGTCGCTGCCGCAAGGCCACACAAAAAAGTCCTGTTGACAAAAATCTCGCCTCTGCTTTTTAGATACACCATATATATTCCATCGCCTACGCACAAAAATATTATAAAGAAAACTATGCAGCGTTGAGCTGGTGAGCACAATATCAAACTAACATTAATGTCTGGAGTCTAGACATCTCCTCATTATTACATTTTTAGTGTTACGTAACTTCCTGTAATGCATGCACACACAAAATACACTTACATCATCATCTCACAAGAGACTGGAAAGCAAGTAGTCGGATAAAGAAAGTGAAAGAATTTCATTTCATCAAGTCTGCTGTGTTCATTTCATTAACTTGTTTTCTCCTAAGGAGAAAAATATGGGAAAATTATTAACAATGTTTATTTTAACTTTCTTTCTTGGACTTGATACTTGCTAAGCTATACTAGTGTACTTCAATAAGTACATGCCCACGCAGAGGCAGAATTTAATGTTATAAAAATACGCAGTAATAACAGGATTGATATTATGTACTTGGCTACTGTATTATTATTAATAATAATAAAAGAGCAAAAAATAGAAAAATGTTGACAGGAGTGCATTTCAAGTTATGGAATTTTCAGACCAAGTTACAACTTTCTAGGGACTAAGCTACTTATTAAGAAATGTCTAGAGAGGTAGAAATTTTATTAAGAGTATCCGCGGCAGGGTAACAACAGATAATAGCAGCCTGTGGTTTAGAGCTACAGCATTTACAAAACTATCAGCGTCTCTAAAATCCAACACTATCAACCATGGCAGCAACAACTGCATCATTTTCACAATTTTTCTTCTTATTCTGAAAATCTTTTACGTTTCAGACTCTTTTTATCGCAGTTTCTCCTTCGTCAGTAGCATAATGACGATGATGAGTATTCAACAATACAAAATGAAGGTGTATTAAAACTTAAGTGTATACTTTATATTGTATAGAAGATGAATTGTTATAATAGTCAACGAATGCATGCCAAATTACACTTATTCTCCAAGTCGTAGGAGGAGGTGGGGTTGGTTGCTCTTCATCAAAAATAAGTTTGATACCATTAAGGTCTTTTCATTTTCTCATGATAGACTTCCTCCACCGTCTCCTTCTACTGCTTTAAGGTTGAACGCATTTCAGCTAATTTTCCCTTTTAGTTAGTTAAAAGACGAAAAGTCAAGAAGTGAGCCAACGAAAAATCCTGCCATGACTTGATTCCAGCTCAACTCACTTCATCTATTCAACCTTTATGCTTCTATGTGCTCATCTGGCATGGTGCTGCGTACAATACACACACAGCCATTCAGCATCATTTTTAGCGTTACTAATGGTATTTTCGTATTATTGCCTTTGTTGTAAAATAAGTAACTAGATAGTGATATGGGGGACCGTCGTTCATGTAAAACGGGATGGGTAAAATAAGTAGTTGCAACCGAAATCTTTCCTGCTTGGTAGCAAACAACCATAATGTCTCATGTAACAAATTGTGAAGGCGGTGCTGGAAAGACAGGACCGAAACTGATGATGATGAACAAAGATGATGGTAATGATAAGGGCTCATGTAATGTGCTCCTTTTGCTTCCAATTCTACTTGAAAAAAATATTGTTGCAGTTGTTGGTTTGACATGATGAAAAGTGGTTTGTTGATGTTGATAGTTATTATGCTGGTGGGTAAAATGTAAAAGGGCTTGGCTTGATGTATCGAATGATGGTAATTCCAGTGATACTACATGCTATTTACGTAGATATTTACATTGTGCCTTTATTGTGTGGTAATGTAAAGTGGATAAATTGATAGATGAATAGATTTCTTCAAAAGAAATATTTCAAAAAGTATAATAATATGCCAAACAACATCGCATCAAGAAAAAAGCAAATAAATAAATTGATTCCAGTTTTCCCATAAAATTGATTTGCTTATTTCTGGTTGAATTTTTTATTGTATTTTTGTTGTGGATATTTGGAATATGCATATATCTTATCAAATTTTCTCCTGAAGATTCCTATAACGTTTTGATGGTTGGGTCTCTATTTTCTGTGGGGAGCCAGGTTGCTCAGGCGGCATTGCTGTTATGTATGAGGCATAATCGATCAATGTCCTTGTTAGGCAGAAGAAAAAAACAAGAAGTTGTTGAAGGGAGGAAGAGAAACGTTTTTTGAATCTGAATAATGCGTTTTAAGGGAAATTGACAAGAGTCGATTTTGATGAGCGTTTACTTCTTTTTGTGTGTAGTGTATCTGTTGTATGTATCCTATCTCTTGACTCTTGACGTCTTCCATTGATGATTATCAGTTTTGACTTTGAGTTGCCTTTTACATGTATGGGTTAGATCACATCAAATAAAATGGACGGGAAGACTGGAGTTATCTAGCAATGCTTTTAGCCGCAAAAGTAGACAAGATTAGATATCAATTAAATGGTTTTAGCTTAATAAATTGTACTTATAATTATATTACCTGCTTTGTATTTATTTATTTTGAACGAAAAAACCATGTCGATAGGAGAAGGAATGCCACGTTGTTGCAGATTTTTATTTTTTATCTTTCGAATAGAAAACAGGAAGAAATAAATTGTTTTCTTGTTCATCTTTTCATATGCAAAATGAGTCGAGAAAAACACGAAACGTGAGTTTACTTGGACTTTGGGCAGTATGCTAATTGTACTCTTATCCTTGTTCATATTATTTATTATGTTTTTTCTTTCCTTCCATCTGTAAACATCCATATCAACTGCTTTCGGCAGGGCACCACCATCAACTAACAAATCCATGGTTAAAAATAGGTATAGTTATATGAAGATGCAGAATATCAAACTATTATGTATATTATGTACTTACGTTTGCAAAAACATAATACTTTAAGAACATTTTGAAAATTTATGAGTACATAAATAATGCTTTTCGTATATATTTTTATGTTTAATGGCGAAGACTAAAGAACCAAGGTATTTAATGCCAATTTGTCATAGTTGTTTTCTTTGTACAGTCCATCCATCCGTCGTGTGCGTGCATCCATTAGGCACGACTGGTTAAGGAGTGTGTAGTTTATTGTATTCTATACCTTGTTTATTGCCTGCGTTGTTTGTGCCTTTTTGCTAATTAGCTGGGTAGAGTAACATACCAGAAGGGCAAGGAAAAGTACCTAAATAAGTAGCAATGGCATTGACGGTATCAAATAGCAGAAAGGCCAGGTGATGCTAATTAGTGTGCATGACGAAACGGATTCGTTATTCACTTTTGTTCACGATTCCGATTCGAACCAGTCACCCATGGATAATAGAAAGGAAAAGAAGGCATTAGGGATTTTATATGTATGTGGAACTACATGAAAATCTTTTTTAAACACGAAAATGTGTGGGAGGAAACTGGATATGCTCATTATTATGTGTACCTGCCCATCTATCCATCACTAGCGAAGTTATTCATCGTTTAGAAAGCGAAGGGCAGTAATGTCAGAAACAAATGATTGGACAGCTGCAACCTTTATCTCTGAAACGAAAATAACGCAGAAAAAATATTGCACGAAAATACCCGAATTGGCTTGCCCTTAACTTACTAAATACGTAAAGATCTTCCCAATATTTATTCGATCCTAAACATTTTTCATGGAAAGATATACAAAATTTAATAATAGAATGTAATGACTCCTACAACAACGCCAACGCACCAGCGTAACTCCAAACAACTGACTTTTTAATTCCGGAAAAAAAATTTAGGGCATGCAGCACAATCAATAATCCTAAGCATTATTGTGGCTATGAACCGTTTTAATTGTGACAGTCAGAAACGATAGGGGCCAGCAATTTTCAGCCAAAGTTATACAAAACAAAATATTCTGTCGTCTCCGAGATTCCATTCTCTGCTCGCTCGCAATAGAAAGTGCGAACGACCGCTCGGAATCACAAGTTTGCATTACTTTTAGAAAACATGTAGGTAATCAATGAAGCAGCTGCTTTTAATTTGTCCTCTTTTGTGGTGACGGTGACGGTCTCCAGCAACAGATCGTAACTCATTCACATCACATTCATTGTAGTGGTAAACTAATAATAAAGAGCAGTGGACATAACCCTAAGTTGAAACTACCCAGACTGCATTTAAAATGCCCGAAAAATACTTTGGAAACAAAGGAAAGCATAATTGAAAGATGTGGGCCAGGCTATTATAGTATTCGGATTTATGCATGCATGCCCCAACTGAATTGTGTATCAAGAGTGCAGAGGCCTGGACAACCCAAATAATACTCACTGTTTATTTGTTCGTACCAGAAACTATGGCACAGTTTAATCTCTGCTCACTTCTCTGTGTACTCAGTTCTTTCAATATAATGCAACCAGGGAAAGGATATGGTGACAAAAATTGTAGTTGTCTGGGGAGACGGACTGGAGGAACGGGGAATGGGAAAACTCTGATGGCTTTATTCTCCAAGTTTACACGATACCAAATGGTCTGTGTACATGTGTACTACCCAACCAACTACGCATTCAACAACTGGAAAACTTGTACCTTGAACGTATGGCCCTACACGTTTCATTCTGTCAATTCTCAATTTCTCAGCTTTAAACAATCAGATTATAAGGGTATGCGTGTATCACCGTCACTGTGCGCACACATAGCAGCAACGAGATAACTAGAAAATATTATCAAGCTTTTTGTCTCTTTTCTGTGTTTCATGGGTATTATGATGGTACAGTCGTTTAGTATTTCATGCATTAATACCTATACAACGTCCTCTTTTACAAATTATAAGTAAGTATATCTAAATATGATATATTTCTATATAAACAATTGTAATGTTATGTGGGTATTTGTACTACTAGGGCCACTACTACCACTTTTACTATTATCGACAATAACAATAATCAACAACAAAAGCGACAAAATTGTTCATCTCTTCTTGGGTTTCTGCTGGTTGTTTACACTAGAACAGTGATGATGCAACGAGCGCGGTATACATGTGCTCCGAGTACTTGAGCTGTCGGAAACAAAGCTGCTGTTGGTTATGCTGGCAATAGTAAAACAGTATAGTACACAAACACACTTCCTCAATCCGGCTATTATTCTCAACTCTCGTCGTTACATAATTAAAATAATTTTGATTCTACTATATATACCCCCACAATTCATTGTTTTCGTTTCCATCTCCACCACGTTACCTCCTCTCTTTGTTTTTTTGTTATGAATATGGTACAAATAATATGGTCTTTGTCACCATCATTTTGATCGTTTCATAAGTAAGCCCGTACAAAAATACCAATTTCAATTCAATGGAGAAGTATGCTTACTCAAAACCAGAAACGAACGAATCATATATTTGTCTGCATTCATCTGTCTATCTCGTAATACAGATTCTTTCTTCTTTGTTAAAAATACAAGCGTAATCACATTTAATCATATCAATATAAATAATGTTTTCCAGTAGCAGCAGCAACAACAGAAGTTTGAGGCATTGTTGTTGCCACGACCACAACTTATTGTTAATACATGATGATGTAAAAAGCAAGAGGGCTTTGCTTTTTTTGTGGAGTTGCATGAAATGAGAATGTTTCCATTCCACAAGGGACTTTTAGCCGAATGAATCTTAATGAAGTATTTGCATGATTTTTGACAAGTACCTTGATACTTTCCAGCAAAAGCGAGTAGCCAACCTGCTTAATATGAAATGGATGCATATGGCAGGCGGGATGCACATAATCCCTCTGCACATGTGTGTGTAATTTATTATTTGTGGATTGGAAAGTGTATAGAAAGAATAGAAGATCCTTTTTACTGTAGCAGCAGTTGGTTGTAGTCAGAAATAATGTAATAAATTAAATGTATTTTTACCATTCAGAGTATAAAACTATTTACTAGACAAAAATCAGTGCAAATCACCATCGAATTCGTCGAACATTTTTGTCAACCAGCAAAACAACAGGAGCATATTTTTTTGATTTGGTCTACGGGTTCAATCTCTTGAGCCAACGACGCAGCGGGATATATCCAACAATTACTATTTTATTGTTACACAGACAAGTTCCCCTGCTTTCTAATGGGGTTTGTTTGTATTTTTCCCTCTCCCTGGATGTGTGATATAATTTATAAAGAGAAAAATGCTAAAACCAGATCAATATTTAAGACACCTTTATCACTTATAATCTCATTCGAGTAAGAAATGTTTTTTGATGATAAATGCAAACAACTTTGGATTTGGAGTGATTCAAAAGACCATAATCTCCTCGATCTCAATCAAGCAGAATATTTTTTGGTTATTTTCTAATGCTTGTTGTCCATGAGTGACGGTTATGGGCATATTTGTTGGTTGGTGGCATTTTGGTTATTTTTCAGATTAAAAAGCAGTTTAAAGCCAAATCAAGCAAACTCGTGATGCCAGCATGGGACAGGGTAAAAGAAGTAACTAAAGGTGGCTCATGGCTCACCTACTTACTTGACTTATATTTTTCATGATTATGATGATGATCATGATCATGATGACGATATATTATGCATATGAATGAATAGGGCAGTATTATACAAAATAATAATCCTTCGCCAGCAGCAGCGGATGGAATTAAAATAAGTTTTCCTAGACGAGTTGAAGCAATATTATATTTTACGGTTGTTGGATGAAGTAATATAGTCATAATAAAAGGTGTGCTGCCCTGCAGGGTGCCCCTTCTCTCGTAAAAAGTTTTTACCCTTGTTCTTCTCCTCTCTCGCTCTCACGTCACATCACACACAACTACCTCCATCCACCACACACACCACCAACCACCACCTAAAAAAATTCTCGAGTGAATGAGGCAGCAAACAGCAGCAGCAGACAGACAGGCCCGTGCGTGGCCCCTGTCCTGTGTCCTTAATCTAGTGGCATGGTACTACTGGTAGTAGTAAGTAGTAAAATTTGTTTACAAGCTCGTCCCTCATTTTATATACTTTTTGGTGGCATTGCACTTTTTTCATAATCGCAGTATCAAAGTACCCTGTGGCTTTTTCAGAAAGAGAGAAACTCACTGTGTAAACGGGAGACAAGGGTTTATAAACGGACGAGAATAACATATTTTACAAGAGAGGGACATGCACAGAAGGAACGAACTACATAATAATAATAATGTTTACTAACTACTTGGACACAGACTGCACGGCTTAATAATTTCACTTGGTGTTATGGAGATGGAGAGGACAAGTCCATTCATTTCTCTCTATTCACAATCGACTGTGATTGTGAGCTTTTAGGATTGTATTTTTTTAAATGGAATCAGACATGTGGATAAAATCAGATAAATACGGAGAGAATTTATAAGGGCCATATTGGAAGCACCATGTAACACTACTGCAGTGTGAGTGAGGTAGGTTCTAGTCGAGCAAGTAGTAGAAATAGTAAACTATCCACACAATATCTCATTCAGCTCAGGTATGTTGTATATGCTTATCTATTTTATTATTATTATCAACATCATCATATCACTCTCGTTTCGAATACAAAAAGCAAATTCGAATCCCAGTCTCTATTTTTCTCTTGTCCCATCACTCATTTATCTCTCTTTCTGTCTCTCTCTCTCTCTCTTTACTTCTCTTTTGGATATCATTAAAAAGGGAACAAATTGAAATGACTTCATGTTGCGTTTTGTAGCTGTGGTATAGTTCAGTCACTCTAATCGTCTCCGTGTCTCCGTACCTATCTGTGCTGCATATTATTTACTTTTTGAAAAGAATACGAAAACCCAACCAAACCTACCTATCTACAATAAAAACGAAATGAATTGGATTCGATAATAAAAATGAAAGGAGAAGGGAGAGGAAAAAATATGACAGAAAGAAAGACCAGTCAAATAATAACTACTGAATTCAGCCTCCCTTGTTGTTGCAGTCTAAATCTTTTCACGGAATGACAAGGGTACCCAAAACCGGCACCGCTCTGTTCTTCAAAAGCAAACCACGTACTTAAGCAAGTAAACTTTTTGTGTCCGTGCTGGATGTCGTATTTTTTAAATTGCTTTTTGGTGGACAGTTTGTTGAAGATTCTACTGGAGCATCAGCTATAGTAAATCAATTCAACCGTGAAAAATTAATTACTCTTTTCGCTTTTTAATACACTGACAAATTACCCAGTTTAAAAGGCGAGGCCGAAGGTAAATATTTGTGTAAAATGTCGGCCGGACAATCACTGAGATTTTTGTTATGGTGGCGTGTCGTATGGCACATGTCGTTTTCGGTCGATAAAGTAACGAAAGAACAAAAGAAGTGAATCAAACGAAAAAAAGTAAATGATAAGATACGACAAGAAAGGTTTTAAAAACTTTTTGTCTTCTTTTTAGTTTGTTGCAGTGACTTTTGTATCAAAGCACTTACTACAAAGTCGGACCTTACTCTCTTGAAAGTGAGAAGGATAATTTCAAAGTGGTTGCGTGTTTTCGTTCTGTAGTACTTTATCAAAAGACAAGTTAATCCTTGTTTTAGGATTTGAAAAAGAGTCGCCAGTAATAATTTTGTATTATCAGTGAACAAGTTTCAAAGTGCGATTGTGAAATCGGAGGACTGAGAAAGGGATTTAGGTTGCTTTTTAGATATTAAGAAAAGAACAGAGAAACTTTTGACTATATCCGAAACAACAGTGGAAGAAGGTTCATGGTAACTCACAAAATTAGATTGGAATTATAACATTTTTTGTTATGGTAGTAGCTACTCCTACTTTTGATATCCTACGATGCAATGTGTTTTTCATTATCAGCCAGTCAGACAAGGGGATAGAAATGATCTGTTAAGTCGTTAAATTCCTTGTTGGATGTATAAATACATATCAAGGTAGAAAATATTGTGACGGAACACACTTTAGATTATTGTCGTGAAATGAGATTATTGCGGTATGTTTTGTGGTTGGTGTATATGTGGTAGTGGGTATACATTGACAATTTATGTTGCATTATTTGGTTTTCAACGAATGAATTGAAACTTTCTTCAGAAACGATAAAAACGAAGGATCTGACATTTTTATCCCTTTTTCTCTAGTCTTCCTTTTTGGCTCGTACTCGGTAAAATATATAATGTGTTGGCGTTTTATTGTTTGTCAGTTTTTCTGTGTCTCTGCATGCGTTGAACGTTGTTTTTCTTCCGTTGAGAGGAATGTTCCAAGACGAAAATCAACCCGTTTTTTAGCTGTTGTCTCTTTCTGAGATTGGTTTGATTCAAGTTGGTTAGTTTGGAGGAAAGGAATCCCATTCACGTTTTTTTGTTATCTTTCTCCTCTTTATTTCATCTTCTCTTGTTGTATATTTGTATTTTATTCCTATTGAACTGCCACACCAGTGTACAGCAACAACACAACAACCACTGCCAATACTCCCAAGAGAATGTTCGAGTGTCAATTTTAGGGAGACAAATCGGTTCATCAAATTGCTTTCTCAACATTTATATTGATTTATTGGAAGTGAGCAAGAAAAATAATAGCAATATATTTTTTGACGAAGAAAAAGATAAGATTCTTGGATTTTGAATTGGAAAACAGTGAGATTTTTTCCATTACTTTACGTTTAGCGTTGTCTCTCAGAGTGGTACTAATACTACCACCATTACTAATAAATAGTAATCAAACCAAAGTTGTCCATCTTTTCACTTCGTTTAAATAGCTGTATGTATGATTGAAGTTCAATTTATTTTTAAATCGGAAGAAATGAAAAAGTGGCAAATATAAAACGTGTTCGGAAAGTCAAATTCAAATAAAAAGTGCAAGAACTATAAAAGGTAGAGCGGAAGGACGGGACAAACGTTTTTTTTATCTTCTAACATCCAATCTATGTACATCAGCATTTTATAAGTATCAATCTACTCCGAATAAAGATAGATGGACATTAGACAACTCTTCTCAATGTTTAGGTTTTGAAAACGGATAAAAGAAAGTGGGGAAGTGGTCCACAATTGCCATTTGTAATAGTAGTCGTTGTAGTAGTAGAGTTATCATTACCATCAAACGGTATGTGTATCCATCTATCCTACATTTTTTATTATATCTTTTGTGTTCGAGTTTTATTCTAGTCAACAAAACCATTCTACTCTTCTTTTCCTCATGTCCAACTTTTGAGATATATGCGCACATCTTTTCTTTTTGCTCCTACTATAGTGATGTGATGGTGTGAGAAATACTACACGTCGTAAATTAAACCGTGTGCTCAGCAGTAGACAAACAAAAAATATGGATAGTTTTTGCGCTTTTTATTCTATGCAAAGAAACAGAAAAGGAAGGAACGAAGGAGCAAAAGGAAACGATCTTGCTCACAGAGAGTTAGAGAGTGGTGAAATCTCCTTTTTTACGGAATCTCAATCTCTTCTTTTTCAAGTTGTTTGTAAATGTGGGTGCAAAAATGCAATGTCTCTTCTTGAGGTGATGAGGGTATGGCGGCCGTAGAGACGCAATGATTTGCGTAGTGGCGGTGGTGAATATAATATATTACCTTGGACGAAGATTTTGCCATTTTTTCCCTTCTCTTGTGTCTTGCTTGTGATTTGTGATGTAAGAAGGATGAATTTGTATACCTACTGTTTATACGTAAGCTACGCGCCTAGAGAAAATAGGCAGTCATGTACAATAGTCAAGCCTTTTTGTGGTAGCACTTTCACTGATAATGATAAATGACGGAACGTGTTTTTGAACAGAAAAGAATGTGTTTGTTATCCAAAGGGAAAAAGTGAAAGTTAGTACATACTTGGTGGATCCGGCTGCATGATATTATTATGTAGTATCTACACTGAACTTTATCTGAATGTGTTGAGATTGTGTGAAGGTAACTAAACTGAAATCATGTCATAGGAACAATTTTTACCACATAAGACCGTATTATTTGTGATTTTTGTTTTCCTCGAGTATGCAAAATAGTCTGTGAAAGATATTAAGGAAACGATTAATTATCCTGCTATTCAATTAAAAAGTCAAAATAATGTTTCCTGAAGATGTAAGTGGTGTAGTTAGCTCATCTCAGCGCAATTATTATTCTCTTGTGTGAAGTCAACAATGTATGCGGACTCAATGTACGCTAATAGGGAGTCAATGCGGAGACAATCTTCTCGTTGTGCGAGTGAATACATGAGACAAGGTAATGCAATTAGTTAAATATCACTCAAATTAATTTACTCATCTTTAAAACGTAGTGTTCATTCATGCACACTATTCTCTGTATATCACTGTTAAAACTAAAGTTAGGGATTCTATTTTTTATGTTGAAAGACAAAAGACCTATATTTGCCATTGTAGTTAGTCCTCATCAGCGTTGTTAATTCCTTCAGATTACTCGTTGAGAAAAGATGGTACTCCATAGAGCATCGAACTTCCGGGTTTTTAAGAGTAAGGTCTGGTAATAATTCCTTGGGAGTTCAATTTAGTTTTTTACGGTAAATATATGCTATAATAAAATGTATACTTGTTGTAAACAAAAACGTTCTTAGAAACGTTCTTTTATCCCTCCTCTTGAGGATAAAAACATATTCTTGATTATTCCACCGGGAGACATGAAAAACTTTTTGTAGAAACATAATTTTTAACATGCAAACAATGAGTACAAAATTAAACAAACCAGGCCTCAAATAATTCTCATGTCTTTTTTTTTCAAATAATCTCCTTTCCACATAGTTGTGCCATGGCGACGTTCTTTATAATGCAACTTACGAGCACGTAAGATATACCGATTTTAGAACATTCTCGGATTTACAAATAATTTGTGGCATTTTTATTTATTTCGGAGGAACATTTTTAGTATTGTTCTATCCTTTTATTTATTTCAATGCTCACTTGAAGTACTGAAGAAGTATGGTAAATAATGTGCTTGCTTGTTTTCCTAACTGTTTCTTACCGAACACCAAAGCATAAGAGCTTAATTATTTGATACTTGGTTTATGTATATTTCCTACATACTTGATTATCATGTATTGTGTCAGGTTTTTTTCCTTCTTCCATGATTTGTTACGGAAAATTTATGATTCAAGTACATATTTACATAGACCAGAAAAAACTCAAAATTTAATACAAATAGTAGTGTATACTTTCCCTGGCTATTTGTTTGAATAAGACTTGTTCACAGTAAAATCATTTAACCTTCACTAAATATATCTAAAATGATGAGGATGATGGGACACATTTGTTTAAAAATTGTCATTGAGATTTTATCATTGTAGACTACAGATTCAATTCGTTTTCCATCTCCATTTGTTTATGATACACTTCATCAAGTAGTTTGATATAAATAGAGCGAAAGCAAAAATACATTATCACGAAGTCAAAGACAATGGAATAGGAAGAGTGAAAGCAAAAGTATCATCGTCTTCGTCATCATCATCATCGCCTTTATCAAACAAAAAATAAATGAGATTCATCATGCGACCAACACAAGACCAACACACTCAAAAGAAAACTTTCATCGTCATCGTGTCGTCATTTTTATTTTGTTCTGTTTCTCGTCTCCTTGTCTCCTTCCCTTTTTGGGACAATTAATTTTTAACGAGCTTCTTTGCGCTGCTGCTTTCACAACACAAACAAACTCATCCCACATCTCAAACTCGCAAACTAGTTGCAAATTTTCTTCTACTTGTTCTTCGTCTCTTTCCGTTTGCTTTTCATTAGTTTTCTTGCACAATAAAATGAAGGAGGAAGGGATAAACGACAAGGGGAATAATAAAAATGCTATTCACTCACCGACAACAAAACAGAAAAGTGGAATGCTGCCCTGTCTGGTTTGCTTTAGGCTGCAATAAAATCATCACATCATAATGAAATGAATATAAAGATACAAAATAAATGCCAACTTTTACTTTTTGCTTGTGACTCACATCGCATCTTTGAGCTTTTCTAAACCAAATCTACATCTTATCACTACTAGATCTCAAGAAGTAGGTATGCAAAAGATAGATACAGTGGATATCTGTGCTTTGACCTAGATTAAACTAGTAGTGCTCAAAAGGTCTGTGAACGAACGAGCGATGCAATAAAAGAAGATTAAAGTTACTATAGCTCTCTTCAAAAAGGCAAGAAATGTGATTATCTAACTTTCACAAGTTGAAATATCGTCAAGAAAACACAACAAATGCTTACTTGAAGTAGTAACACTTCAATAAAGTATACACTATATAATTTTTGTGTAGTGTTGTAATAACAAAACTTGATGTGTTATTAAGTATTTTTACGTCCATAACAAGGGTGGCTGGCGAATTTTCAAAACAACTACAACGAATAAATACAGAGTAAAAAGTTATTTTAACGCCCAATGGTAAAATGGTAAAATAAAATATTTTCTTCTTTATGAACCAACAGATTTGTAGTTAAAACAATAAAAAGATTGAACGCTTTACAAGATAGAGCATAACACCATTGTCAAAAGTATATTATTAATGTCATCATACCGTCTACTCCGGTAGTAGTCTCGGGCAAACAGCCACAAAACATTGTACAATTCCATGAAATATAAAAGCGAGGAAGTGCCATTATTATTGTTGGCACTACGTACATGAAAGGGCATGGAGGAAATGGAACATGGGTGTTGATCAGAATAGTCATGGTAGAGGGCATTTGGCAATAACGGAAGGGGTTATTGTGCAAGAGAAATTAATACCAAAAAGCCTTGACTCTGCTTTAAACAGTTCGTTCATTTACACAGTAAATTCAACAAAAGCTCATCTAACAAGCTCATTATTACTTGAAAATACAAGAAACTAGTTTGGTAACATAGAAAGTCATGGAAAGCGAGTGAAAAGGATTCAAGTTTACCAAATAACTTGGTATTTATTTACAGTAAGGAAGTAGCATAAGGAGGATTTTTGTTGTGCTGAAAAATAAACGGCCAAGTATGCTGGTATAAATGGAAAGGAAAACAAAGTAGAATTCATTTTATGCCTACTTTACTTAATGCTACGACTTCTGCTTGGGCGCTTGGGACAAAATCTTAAGTAGAATTCATGGTGATTTGAAGATGATGGTATGAACAAACGTTGAGAATCCTTTAAAGATAGAAAGAGTGACTGACTCCTTAAACTATCACAAAGTACATAGGTATACAACATACCAAGAAAAAAATCAACAGACGATTCAAATTAGTTTTGAGAAAAGCAGAGGATGAGGGGCGAAAGTGAACACGAAAGTTAGAAAGTAGAAGGAAAGTAGCAGAAACACAATATTTGAGGCAGTGCAGTAGTTGTAGTTATCTTTAGAGTAAGGCTCGGTTGAAGCGAAACATCATCATAATACCATACCACAGAAAAGCTATTTCGCTTCCTTGTTTGTTCCAAGTAAAGTAAGAGAGGAAAAGGTATTAAATAGAAGGAGTGTAAAAATAGATGAGCTAAAAAAGGGCTTGTTTTCTTTTTATTCGTTTTATATTGAGTCATATTATAACGGAGTATGGACACATTTCCCAAGGAACAGGCTAAAGCAGGCACAGTAGGAGAGTGAGTAGAGTTGCTCATATTAGCAGAGACAGTTTGTGTCTTCTTTTTTGCTGCTACTGTTAAGTAACTACAATTACATCATTTTCATGGGCGAAAGCCAAAAGTCTTAAAATGTCTTCATACCTTCTCCTCTCTTTCCCCCTCTCTATAGCTTCCTTTTTACTACCACGCAAATAGACAGCAAAGCATTGTTGCTAAAGCATAGAACGAATAGGAAGAATAAAATGCCTTTTCTGCTTGTTTGGCTTTTGCAACAAAAACTTGAAAAGATACTTAAACGTCTGAGAAAGGAATAAGAAGCACACAAGTATACATTCACGCAACACTGTACTACTGTTATTATTATTATATTTTGCACACGCTGCTGTGCGTACAGAGAAAGCTGTTAACTTCCGCTACTATAATTTCCACTGCTGCACTGCAAACATGTTCGTGTCGTCATCATCTCATATATAATGATATAGTATAGTTGACTGACTCTGTTTTTACTACTAGCAACAGTAAGTACTTCTTCTACTGCTATGAACTCTAATACATTGCTTACTTTCTGCAGTGCTCCCTTCTTCCCTCTTCTTCGTCTTCGTCGTTGTTGTACTAATCGAGAGTGACTTGACGGAAAAGGAAATCCCTTCACTTTATCCAACTTGGAAAGTTGCTGCTACTGGAAGCTTTGCGAAAGCATTGCACAAAGTACGTAGTAAGAAGATGAGAACTATAAATGGTGGTGGTGGTAGTACGGCAGTAACTCCCGCTTGACTTACTTAACTTTTAAAGTTGTCTCTATAATCTCCTTGCTTGGGTTGTTGGTGCCGCCGTCGTCGTCGTCTTGTTCTTCTTCTTCGTTTTTGACTACTTCATGGGAATAAAAGGTAGTTTGGGAGGAGGAGTAGTAGTAAGTAGTAGTTATGTAGCTGTGAGAGTGGGTAGTAAAAACTCAAAAGTTTATATTTGGCTTTGGTTATTTTAAGCTCTCACCCACCCGCAAAAACTCTCAGTCAGTCAGTCCGTTCTTGTTTGCTCACTATTTTGCTGACATACAGTTTTGTTTATGTGGCATGGCTTCTCTCTTTTTCACCACTTTCCTACTACTGCATACTTTGTTTGATTTTGATAATCATTTTCGGTAGAGATAGATAATATTGTGGAGGAACGAAGTACAAAAGTGCGATGATGGTGGTGGACGTGATGGTGATGCAAAATACTCCCCCATCTCTAGCCAGTTTGAAAAACTTTTCTTCGTAGTCTTTTCAGCTAGACTCCCTGCACTCTATTAACATTTATTTTATTTTACTATTATTACTTATTATTATTATCACTTGCATTATCCTGATGAAGCAGTAATGCAGTTGTCATTGCCGGAATCAGGAAAGGATTCGCTCCTGTCTGGTGGATGACGGCGAATGAATCTATTTTATAGTTTTGTATGTTTTTCGTATTTAATTTACTGACTGACTAGCACAACCATCCCATAAATATTAAGATCAAGCTGTCTCTCTGCCTTGATGATGATGCTCGTTGTGCTTAACTAATGCTAAGAAAAAAATGAGTTCAGTGTGCTTAAGTTGCAGCAAGATGTACTTTATATGCCTTCATCGTACACTTTGTGAACTTTGACTTTCTAGTATAACTTGCAGTGCTAGGCAGGACTGTAGAGTAAACTTATGGCTTAGGAGAATGATGAATTGTCATTGCCGACTGTAATAATAGGAGGGTCGTAATAAGTTATCTGAAATATATTATTATTATCCCTTTATAGGATTGAAAATGAAAAAAGTAGTGGTAACGCAGCAATGAATAATATGAAGACTGCTATATCAAAAAGGGTAAAAAATTAGATTTTCTCTTTTCCAATCTTCGTACCCTTCCGCCTATTTGCGTAAAATCCTAATCAAGTCTGGAAGTCTATGAAAAGAAGTAGTAATGAAGTGAAATAAAACCGACGAGGATGGGATTTTGAAACGAAAATCCTTTCTACTTACTACAATTTTACGTCTTCCCGAGGCAAAGAACTAAAATGCAGTCCTGTATTTCAACTGTACATACTGGCTTTCTGACAAACAATGTGTAAAAGTCTTATAGTTGTAAACAGAGACGAAATGAAAATCCGCAAATGTCACAAATCACCTAAGATGCTTTCAGAGTTAAGGATGAGTTTTGACGACTGCTGGATACATAAACGGACTCTGATTTATTACCAATATCTCAATCTTTTACATACAGTACTTATTTAAAATCAACCAATATTTGCCACCACCCCAACCGAAATATGATTCTTTGTAATAATTACTGCTAGATCTTCTGTATCGTCTTCATTTTGCTCACAGAATATGTCCTTTTGTACTAATTTAATTTTGATAGTATTTTATAGTAATTTTCCATTTGATTAGGTCAAACACCAGCCCGTGCTGGATTTAGATTCCCTTTCATCTGCCACTAGAATTAAATTAAACAAAACAGATTCCCAGATTGACCTTTTTATCGATCCTGACACCGAAATGCATTAATAACCCGGGGATTTTAATGTCAATAATATATGACCAGGACCACTTACACCGTGCCATCATACATTTCATACATTATATGTAGTTTTACACAGAATTGTTTCATGAATGCTTCAAGATGCAGTTTAACAGTTTATTCTCCATTAAAAAGGCACTGTCTTCTAGAATATACTTACAATCCAGATGATTGTATCTTCCGTTTTCATTTGAGTTTGCTGATTTCCAACCTGTTCTTTGAGAAGAAATGATGTTGATGTCGAAAGAGACATAACTGTAACGAATGGACATTTATTATTATCAGACAAGTTATAATGTGGAAATATATTGGTGTCATTCTCGGCTTTTCATCTGCATGTGAAGATCTCACCCGAAACGACAAACTAATTTCAAAAATGAGAAAAATATCACATTGAACTTTTTTGAGTTTGGTAAATGTGAAATGCACAGCCCTTTCATTCCAATGATAATAATGATGTACTCATTCCGCATCAGAAGAAGTAAAGAATATTACATTATTATGTATAATATGTATATAATATTTATTCATTGATTCACTGGTTCAGCTTTTTTCAAAACTTGTTCTTTTCCTTCTCCACCACCCCAAAATAAAGTTTTCCTCTTCAACACTTCCTGTTCTGCATTTGCCTACTTTTTCTTGCAGGCTTATTAACATAATAAGTGGTTTTTATCCAGGAAAAAAAGAAGAAAAAGAGTGAACAAGGAAGGAAAAATAGAGAAACTAGTTAAATATTCCCACACCATCGTAACCACTAAACTAAACTAAAAAAATCTATTCAATCGAATAACTTCATTTCTTACGTCTCCTCATTCCACTAAGGGATTCATTCTATTGACCTTTTTTGTGCATGCATACCAGAAAATAGTAGTCAGAAAAATGGAATGAAAGAAACTTGAGATGTAAATCCCTTATATATGCTCATTACTTTTACTTTTTTGAAATGGTTGCATAATACATATAAATATATCGTGTAAGATGGGATTGATTTTATTTTCCTGGCAACAACACTAACTAAATATGCGAGCTGAGCTGGCGAATAGGAATATCATGTTTCAAAAATAAGGAAAGGATAGAATTTGCAAAGAAAAGAATTGTATGATGCACTACTCGGGTAGATCAGTTTAGAAACCAACAGATAACAGATATAATAATATTATTTACTGTAAGTAAATACACCAAAAATTAAATATTCCTGAAAACTCTGAAAAGTACATATCGTCTGTAGATAGCATTATGTTATTATTATTGTAGCCAGAAATATAATGTTCTCTTTATTAGGCGGTGAAATATAATTTTAAACTGATACTGTGCAACGGTACTTTGCTCGCTTAGGCATACATATTTGGTGGACTACGTTTAGCTTGACGGGCTGAATTGTGAAATGTTTGGTTGACTCATGCATCACCAGGTTGAATCCTCTTACGGGAAGAGAAGAAAATGTTTAAAAGAAGACTTGACTTATAGTTTTCCTTTAATATTAGACTAGATAACTATATTCTATAGAAAGAGTTTCCAACTTTCATCCACGTCTTTGCGTATATGATCTCGTCATTTTATTCTTGATTTTCTTCAAGTCAGCCAGTCAAAACCCTTTGCCTTACCTGGTGATCTCTTTATGCATGATTCCTTGTACATATAACTTCATGCTAAAAGGTTTTCTACCTTTTCGTAGTTTCATTCTCAAATCCAAAATTTATGCAACCAAGTCAAAAAGGAACCGTCATTTATCATATACACTTGCAACTTTACTTCCCTTTCTCCTTTTGATATCTTCTTTTTTCCTGCTTCATTCACTCATCTTCAATATTTTGTCGAAAAATAAAATTGAGGAAAAAGAAGCAGAGTAAAAAACAGAAAACTATGTTTAAGTCCTAGTCACAGAGTGAGAACGAGAGAAGAGAAGAAATGATGATGACGAGATGAGAATAAAGTAGACGATGACGAAAATCCACTGCGGAGATGGTGAAGAGCACTTGCTAGCAATTTCGGTACATTGAATAACGACCAAACTCACTTGCTTGTTATAGTTGAAGCTACAAGCATCCTGTTTTCACCGTGTTGTGCCTACCAACATGCCAGCAATCATGTTTTTAAAGAATATGTAGCCCGAACGTTGAAAACTTGCTTAGTTTCAAGGTAATATTTTCTTGGTTGCATGCATTATTCCACTTTTCACCTCACTTTCCCTCCATGTCTCTAATAATGGAAAGTGGATTGCCTCAGAAACAGATTTTGGAAGAAAAGGCAGAGTAGATGTACAGAGGGTGGATATCCTTGGAAGCAGATGTTATTAATAAAAATACAGTCGTGAGAAGCACGTATTGTGGAATAACATCAAGCGAATAAAATGGAAAAGGGAACCTTGAAAAACATTTTAAACCGTGCTTACATTAAGGACAGTGATTCTATGCATGCGCGGTTATTATGTTCAGATTTAAGTAATGCATCTTGCATATTCCTAAATAATGATTCTTGTATGCATAGGAACTCTTCTTGGTTGTCATGTAATAATTTTTTCCTTGTGTAGAGTCTTCGTATCTTCAAAGTTTTATTCATTCGAAAAATCCACGTTCCTGTCTACTTTCCTCATCTACTCATGCTCTGATTTTTGAGTTTGTTCATCTACTTGGTTTTGGGGTTTCCACCTGGAACCCCTTTCTAATGCATCATTCTCTGTTTAATATGGAAGCGTTCCTTCTTCTGATTAATCTTTCATGTTATGCATGGCACTGATACATTTCCCTTCTTTTTCTCTCAAACAGAAAAAGAGGGATGTCTTTCATACGATACAACGTGTATACAAAGGGGAAAGCCAGGATGAAAAAGTGGACTATTACAATTTCTCGGCATGACATGTCATCTACGCAGCGACAACTATGAACAAAACTACTCTACTTTGCCGCTTCTGCACTGAATGAAAAAAAATCTTGTCAGGTGCATTTTTCTAGAGCTTGTAAAAGAAAGAGTTGCCTGTGAATGAAAAGTAAACGTGTGGCGTGTACTTATATGCATGCATTCATATATTAAAAGTAGTTGTACAAGCGACAAGCAGTGTGTCTCTCGTTGTCTAATTTTTCACCGTCTTATGAACACCATGGGAAAACAGGAATGCATTTTGCCTCTTATCACAAGTTCAGACTAGTACTTTAAGTTTACCTTAGTCAGTTTCGTTTTACCTTCTATTATTTGTAGACGCATACGAACCTCAGTTCAGCAGAAGCAGTGAAATAAGTGTCGCGTTCGCCAGTTCCTGTCCTTATTTACGGAATGAATATTGCATTTAATTTTGACAGAAAAGAAAATACGATGCATATTTGAATGTGTGGTGTTTTAATGTGAAAATATGGGCACGCACGGTGACAAGTCGGAATAGAATAGGCCAACAAGAAGGAAATGATTAGTCACTGGATGATGACATTAATATTTATTTTGAATGTTTTGCGAATAAAAAAATTTAAAGGTGGAGTAAACATTAGTATATAGATGTTATGTTGGTTCTTGGGAGCAAATAGTTTTGCCTACCACTTGATATGGCAATTTGTGTTGTCAAGATTCTTACGGAAACTGCCATCGTAACATTTCATACTCCTGAAAAATATAAATTTGTTGGAATTGCTATTTCTACAAGGAAAGAAAAGAATACAGTTCTCACAAAGAAAAGTTCTGTGAAATAAATAATGTAAATAGTACAAAAAAAAAGAAACCGCAATATCTGACCAGGACATGGATAGCTCATAAATCATAGATTTTTTCAAATGTTAGCAAAAAGTAGAAATAAGTATTCCTCTAGCATCTTCTTAAATTTTATATGCCAACAAAAAGTATGCTTCTAAAATACAACAAAAAATTGCATATTTCCAACGGTGTTCGGTAGCTACCTCAAAAGTCTCTATCTCCACCGAATTCTACGTCCAACTTTCCACTAATTCATTTCCCTAATTTACAGACTGATGTGTAAACAAGACAATTAAAGGCGGTTTCAGTTATTTTTGAGTAATTTGTGCAATGGATAGCTAATACCTAATAGGATTACTTGTATTTGTAAGGATGTATAGATAAATTTTACAATATGTTCTTATAATTAAGTCTACTTCAACTTTTACATTGTAAAAGTATTTTGGATGTCCATTTTTTAAGTACGGTACATACGAGTAGCGCCCCAGTGGAGGTAAGTGGCAGTGGAGCCAGAGTACGCGTAGCGTAGTGGAGGTAGGATTTAAGTGGAAGTAGCATCTTTGGATGC
>JAQFYG010000224.1:0-39236 GCA_034694325.1 Entomobrya corticalis | reverse complement strand
TTGAAACAAGAGTTCACAGAGGATAATCATGCCTGAATGACTGGTGTGTTGAGCATTAACATCATTATCATCAAAAATAGCCTAGTCCTACTTCAAACATTATGCCAAAATGAGATTGTTCTCAATAAAATGACGAAAACTTTACTTTTGCATTAGCAAACTAGTACAACAGCTGAAAATCAGTAAAGTTAGTTGAGTGAATATACCATTCAAGAGTTGTACTAGAGGACCTCTTTATTTCTTTAAGCCTTTAGTCTCTTCACATTGTTCTTTCTTGTTAGTTATTAGTCATTTCTTACTAGTCATTGAGTGATGTGCTATCATTTATTTAGCATTAAAAAATATTAAATAAAATTTATCAATATAAATTTTAACTAAACAGGATGACAGTTTTACATATTTGTGCTTTTGTTTTAATGATGAATTTACTTGTAATCTTACCCCTGGTGAAACCAAATCCCAGTTCATATCATCGTCATTGCTATGAGATGAATTCTCAAAGAAAGTGGACTTGGCTGTTCATGTTCATGTATAGGATTGACTTCTTCTGTGTCTTGCAGCAGTGGAGTTGGAATTTGTTTAGACGTCGCATCTAACTTCTTAGACGTTTTCGTGATGCTAATGTTCAGCTTTTACCGAAGGTCCTATGATACCCTTCCCCCCTTTCGCTGACCTTCTGATTGACCACTTAATTTCGTCATCGGCAAGGTAAACAAATAACGACACTTGAATCCGGAGTGGCAGGACCTTTGTTTCGAAGCAACTAAATTCCTGAGAAATCCAATGGGCCCTGGGAAATTAGGAGAGTAGGTCCTGTCCTTTGGAATTGCTTCCCAGCCTAGTTTCCTGGCGTGATTATAATATTTCCTGGCGTGATCATTTAGTATGTAACATTTTCCATACGGTTTCTGGCACCCTTGAACGCTGCATTTTGGCCACATTTTTTTGGTTTCCTCATGTTGGGTACAACGGTGACGATTTAAGCTGCGTCATGATGATAGTCTGCCAGCTGTCATTAAGGACGTAACACAAAAAAAGGGAGTCCTTGGACCTTCTGGGGTACTTCACCATTTCCGGGAACCGAACCTCTTGACACTTTTCACGGAAGAATGAAGTTCTCTGATGATTTCTACGCTACTGACTGAACCAACCAGCTTTATCATATTTCTGAGTTAAGTATGAAGCACGTTTTTGCAAAGTCGTCACATTAAAAGAAAAGGAAATAATCGAAAACGAAATTTAAGCTTGAAAAACGTATTTTGTCTCTCAGCTGCTTAGTCAATTAGTTAACTGTGAACTTAAAAGGCGAAAACTTAAAAGTGAGTACTACCCAGTGACTACGAAGTTTATTATGACCATTTTCCAATTAAAAGTTTTTGATACAGCGATCATTGGTCAAATTCTTCACAAAGTTCTCCGTCTTTAGCACGCGATTGTACAAATTGAATTTATGTTTTTAGAAGCAACTTAACTGGAGAACAACGACCTGATCTTTCCTTCCATACTTCCCTCTCATTGAACAAAGGACTGTGTCTATGTTTATCTGTTCCAGTGTGGTCAAAGGTACAGCCATTAGAACTTTAGCATTTATCACAAAGTCGCAAGTTTATCGTAAGGTTAGGATCTGTT
Source organism: Entomobrya corticalis (assembly GCA_034694325.1). Classification (NCBI taxonomy): domain Eukaryota; kingdom Metazoa; phylum Arthropoda; class Collembola; order Entomobryomorpha; family Entomobryidae; genus Entomobrya; species Entomobrya corticalis. Next base: position 37,607 of record JAQFYG010000224.1, on the reverse strand, counting down.
CAACTTGCATGAGTTGCATTAAACTCTCAGAAAGCTTTTATGAGCTCAAGCAATCATTCAAGAAATACATAATATTAGAATATGAATTAGATATCTTTAATACCCTCAATAACTTGATGGTTAATTCTACCTGAAAAAAATTTATATAAATAGTTGATTACTCTTCCGAATTCCACAAAAAGCATTTTTGATCTAGGATAGATTTATACAGACGCGGTAAAAAAAAGAGCATAATTTTATGAAACTTTCAGGTAAAAGTTTAACTTTTGGAAGCAGCAATTAATAGTATTGGCATTATCATATCCATATTATGCATAAAGCTGAGTAGCTACAATTCATTGAGCAAGGAATTTCAATTAACAGCAATTCGCCCTAAAATAAATCACGCGAAACCTGCACTTCAGCTTCTTCTAGTTTTTTGGCTCGTCAACAACACCTGAGGTGATAAATACATTGTTTTTGTGGGAGCGGATGATATACTTTCGTGCTATTTAATTGGTTAATAACTTACAAGGCTTTTTTAATTAAAACTAATTTTTTTTAATTAAAAATTAAAACACAATTTTGAAGCTGATTAGTTAAAGATGTCAAAGGTCGAGGTTTCTCCGTCGCCGTATTCTTTGTTCTGTTTGTTGTGCAAGGACAAATACTACTCAAAAGGAGATTGGCACAAGCACCTGCCTACAGATAATCATCAGATCTTTACGAGGAAGAAATACCTGAAGAAACTGTCAGTGGAGAAGTTGACCAAGTGCTGTGTCGTCGTCTTCTCGAGCTTATACTTGACATCCAGGGTGCTAGAGGAGGAGGGCATCAAGAATCATGGAGGGGCGGGAGGGCGGAGAAAGTTATCCAGTGTTTGTCGAAGAATCCCACCACATTTGTAACAGATTTTGCTAATTGGAAGACCAGACCGCTTTTAGGAATTCTACAGTTCGAGAGCAAGTGTGTTATTAGTACAATTAAATTTATTATTGATTGGATGTGTATCATACATTTAATTTATATAAAGTCGATAACCCTTTAGACTTCATGTTGTTTGTACCAGGGCGAAGGTCGACCTTCCGACGTCCGTTCTTGGAAGTCACCCAGAGCTATTGATCGACAGAGGAAGGATTCAGATCAGGAGAGCCGCAGATTTAATGGATTTAGAATGTGAGTAAATAACTTTCCCAACTTTTCGCAGTTCTTCTCCTTCAGGGTCCTCCTTCTCCACGGTCAGTTTTCCAAGATCAGCTCCATCATTTTAATTCTACATCAGGACTTTAAGTCAGCATTGGAAACCCTTGCCGCCCTGAAGTCCTTACTCCGTTCGAGTTATCCTCGGGCGGTGGTCAGACTGTTTCAAACTTGATTTTCAAAGCTCAGAAACGAATGCCCTAATGATGACCTACTGACCATTAATGCGTACAATGCCATCCCTGGACGCCCCTTTTCAAAAGAAACTAATCGAATTCACGAGATATTCAACTCTGATCTTGATTTTGATTTGACCGTTTTTTCTTTCAATCCCACGAGCTCTGATGTCAAAAGCGAATCTATAATGTTCTGGAAGGTCAGATATTGCAGAAAAATCGTCAATTTCCGTTTGGCCACGGACGTAAAGTACCTAATGGAGACACAGGTTTATCAACTAGCTGAGTATCTTTTAAGTTTCGATCTAAGCTCACACTCCTTGATGACTTTGGTCTAGTACTGGGCTAAGAAGAATTTAGTACAGTTTGGACAATCTAAATTTTTTCAGGAGACGTACAGAAACCTGCCTGATTCCAGAACTCTTGAATGGCTCGGTTTCTTTTTTTTGTGTCACACCAAACGGATCAAATCTCCAGAAATTATCCAGTCAAAGCCTCATCAAGTTTTCTTAGACCAGTCGACAATAAAGGGACAGCGGCTTCAAGATTCAAAATACGTCCAAAAATGAAAGTCTGCTCGAATTTCACGGTACAATGATTATGATGAAGACAATTTTATCTGGAGTGTTCCGAAGATTTTTGGTGTTTTTTTCGCAAGTTTGGAGGTACAGCCTCTCGGGAGCGGCTGATAAGGAGGAATAGAACATGCCCTGACAATGACGCTATCAAAATATTACACATATGCTCTGCCGAATTAATTACCATTGTCAGAAATGACTACTTATAAAAATCCAAATCGAGTAAATACAACTTTCAAACAATACATCACTTGTTTCCCGGGTACGTTTGGCAAATAAAAAGTTTACACGAACTTTGTAAAATTACATTGTATTGCGAGAATGTACGTATTTTGCTTTAAGCTTGTGACAGACGATCCTAAAAAATCTATTGAAACTATCTCCCGTTGAGCCACTGCTTGACCTGCTCTACATGAAACTGCAGTGACGTTTGGCAGTTTTACCTGTACACATATTACGCACTTTAAAAACGCCCCTATCGACATCTCTGGACATGCCGCATGACATTCCAAATCATTTGCGGTTCCACCTTTCCATAAGTTTGTCTTCTGTCCCAATAAGAGGCAAGATGCGTGTCGTAAAAAGTGAAGATAACTTTGGTTTTTAAAGTATCTGGAATCCACACACGATAATAGTTTCCTTCGTCGTCCCAAATTCCTTTTTTATATTTGGTGTTTGACGTACTCATTGGGGCAGATTGAATAGTTGTACGGGATCGTTTATGCCTGATTTCAAATCAGAAGGTCTAAAACAATCTCTTTACTAAGTTTAAACCTAAAAACAAAAAAATTAGCTTTTATAAAACCTTGTAGTTTCCGTTACATGTATGCTGAAGGACCCTATCTTTAGTTTCGATACTATTTGTCCGTTTTCGTACTTCCTCCAAATAGCACACGCGTGTTAAGCAGGTGTAAACAAATTTTGAAATAAAAACACTAAACTTCCAAATCCGGACAGCACTGGACAACGCAGGGGTGCCTAATTTTGTAAATGAATCAATTAATCAATTTTGCCACAAAATACGCAATTTTGATAGTTTCAGTTACAAATTTCAGGATAACTGACAAGTCGTTTACTTAAAACTATCAAAATCGTATTCATCAGGTCTTATGTAGTTGGAAAAAATAAAATAAGTATGAAAATGCATCATCTAAAACTCAGGTGGCATTATATGATGATAGTCAGTAAATGACAGAAAAAAGTGTCTCTACAGTGCTTGTCGGAATTTACTGGATTGAGCTGGTTACACTCTGTGAAGGCTAGAGCATCTCGCGCACCCCAGGATCGTAATGCCAGAAATTCAATTGATGCTCTAAGTTCATTCGCAAGACAGCGGTAATTCAAACGACATTTGTCCAGGGCTGTCTTTCAAAGATGTAATGCTGAGTTTTAGAGGGAATTAGCAGAACGTTTGTAACGTGTTTGTGCTGAGTAAAAGCGTACCCCCCGTCAACCAAACAACACCCCAGCACTCGAACCTTACCAATAAAAAACATCCTTCATCGGAATTAAAATTACCATTACGTTTTAAACGTCAACGTGGTCCATCCGCTTGCCGAGGACCCTGTTAATGTAAATCAAGATGTAGGTCCTTTTTTACGATTCCTCTTATCATATTTTTTATTCTGGATAATAACCCATTATCCAGAACAACCAAGCTTACCAACTCCCCCAAATCCCTCCAAAAATTATCGTACCCGTTTTGGGCGATTCATTAGTTTTTCCAAATCTGGTAATTGGTGATAGATCAGTTAATGATAAAAATCTACAATGTTTTCAATCTGTGTTAGTTGTGGTTTATTTAATACTTATATTATATTATGCTAATAGATCCAACAATATTTGAAGTCCCACTTGTGTCAGTACAAGTTAAATTCAAACAATAACACATTTACTTATTTGGTACTTTATCTTTCCACTTTAATATTTTTCGTTTTAATATTTAAAAAACAAGGAACAGCCAAAAAGAAAGATTAAAATGAATTTGTACTGTTTAATGGTGTGTTAAGTTGATGGAGTTAGGGCACCATTGTTCCATTTATTTTTCCAGAGTTTCCAATTTGATACTTTATGTTTTTATTTCTTGCGCGTTCATTATCGTTGAATCCTTGATTTACTAAAAGTACAGCGACAACGATGGGGAATACAAGGTTCCTTATCGAACAATAAATTTTTTTACCACATATCATTTGAACTACCTACAATTCCGGTTTTCAATATTCAATTTAAAGAAATATTCAATTCACTTTATATTACAATTATATATTTACATAATTCCTGTTTTTATTGATCTTGCTCCAGGTTCAATATTTTTCTTTAAGTTTCCAACTGCTTACCGGTCTCCTGGCAGCAGCGGTCTTCTCCAAACAATCAATTTATGTTTCCAGTTTCCAAAAACCAGTTTCCTCTCCGAGACACACATCGACTCGACAACATTTGATTATTCACTAGAAAATGAGTTCTTCCATATGAAGTTGAGCGGATGGACGATATAATGCTGACCTTTTACCTCTGATTTTACCATCTTCTGGTACATCTTGTTGGCTTTTTCCTGTACACTAATTTCTTTCCCCGCAAAAATGCAACTGCTCATTTCCCACTTATCACGCTTAAATCTTTCGATTTACGACGACACACGGACCACATGACTTTGACTGGCACCCAAAAAATCATTTATTTTCGATTTGATTCGATTTATGGTGTTAAGAACGAAATAACCATCCCCAAAAATCCAGAGTGAAAATAAAGAAATTCTTGGAACAATTTAAGAATGCTCAGGGTGAATTCTTCACTGACTTCATCATAAAGTTTCACCAGTGACATTTTGGTCGCTTTCCATTCCTCTCCTCAACGAAGTCTGGATCTGCATAAAACCCAATGTCTCTTCTAGTCCATTGGTCAACGAGTTTTTTGTGATGGTTGTCCTGCACTTGCTTTGGAGTCGGGATTCGATAAGTGTGGGCCAGGAAGAAGATTACTAGCCATTGCAGTGTCACTGTTTCTATGAGATTCCTGTGAGAATCCTCCGAAGAGACCAGTGCCCCGCACCCCGCAAAAAATTCACAGTGATCCAAAAAGACCTCATGATCAAGAGGGAATGGGACTTTGGTAAGAAATAACAAAGGCATTCCGTCAATCGACTGGTCTGCGCCTCCATCAGGAACTACACATCAGTAAACAGACGTACTTCAGATTTTCCGGCTTAAATGTTACAATTCAGAACATTAGTTTGCGGTTTCCAACATATTTGTCTTCATTTTGAAGCATCCATTCGATTTTAACATCTTCAATTTGAACTGAGGTGGAGGGACTTGGGGGTGGGGTGCCCTTGTGAACGTACACATCCAGCTTGTCGTCCTCAGAAATAGGATTCTTGATTTGTAGAAAGCGGTTCCGAAACAAAGAGACTTCTGTCCTGAAATAATTGCAAAAAAGAGAGGATTCGAGGGAGACGATGGTCTTAAACATGGCGTCAAACTGAGTCTTCGTTATTTTTACTGTTGAACAGATACCCTCGAACTGCAACGGGAGGGAGAATGAAGCGACGTGAATGAATGGCGATAGAGTAGGTTTTAAACTGAGTCGAGTAAAGGAACGTTGCACTTCCTGGGCTGTCATGGAGGAGGAGATCGAAGGAAGTAAGAGGTTATCTTCGTTCAATAGTCACATGGACGTGGAAGTCGAGAAGTGGTTTACTTTCTTGAAGGACGCAGGTTTTTCCGGGGTTGCAACAATAACCAGATGTCGTTTTTTGATTTGGAGCTCGTCTCGGCATCGAAGATGACGCCGTGTTGATCCTACTGGACATCGGCACTGGCATTTGAGGATGATCCATGGCTGGCAGGCGGTAACGCTTTTACTGAAATTTAAATATAGGTGACAATCAATTAATTATTTAATAGTTGTCTATCAATTGGTGGAACTCAAGTGACGTGTAAAGGTCGACGTTTATAATAAATAGCATCTATAATTAGTTACATTCCAGTTCCGTTATATTGACAGCCCTATTGATCTGAGCCCTTCCTTAACCGATCAAGACTTTTAACAGTTTACCAGTACTCAAAAGTACATGGTCGAACATCAGCGTACAATAAATATCGCGAAGAAAAATAATAACGTATCCTATCGGTTAAAAAATAATAATAAAAATAGTTAATTGACGGTTAAAGTAATAAATAGCTCACCTCGTCTATAACTGAATTATTCCAAAGTGTGGGCGGTCCTGCCACCACACGAAATCATTCACAAACGTTATCCCGTCCTGGGAAATATGCTGGAGTAATTGTTCGGTTCATCCACTTCCTTCAGAATCATCGATGCCATCCTGCACCTCCAACCACTCAGATGTCAAAGAAAACTAACACAACAAGGCAGCACACTTTAATCTTCGAACCCGACCGATCGCCAAGACACTCTCTTCTCGAGAGCAAATGATGGTCATCCTTGACCAAGTGCACCAACCAACCAGCTTTTGAGTGGTGCCCGTCGGCACACAAACTACAGACCCGTGAATAGGTGGCCAAAACAAAACTTCTTTACTTTAAATAAAGACATCTTCAATTTTCGATTTTAACTGATGTGCTTCAAATTAACTTCCACTTCGATCAATCAAATCTTAACTGATTTAACTTCTTTCCTTTCGACAAAACAAAAAACACACTTTATTTATCTTAAATCAGTTTAGTTGTTTTAATTTGAAACGAGAACTAGCCTAGACTTCACAAAAAACAATTAATAAAAGTAGAAAGAAACTGGAAGTCAGAAGCACTTGGACTAAACTAAATTTTCAAGTAATAAAATCTTTAATTGACGAATTGCGTTCTATTCACCAAATTACCACAAAAATTTAGTTGATTTAAATTGTAATGAACTGTTTTAAATTTGAAAAAGGGTATAGACACATAGAGACTGGACTTAATTTTACGTAAAACAAACACAAAAAAGCACAAGGATATTGCCAACTGAGATGATATGAAAATATACAAATCAAACAAGAAGCCCACAACCGCTCAGAAATGAAGTATATAGGTGGTTATCGAGTCAGATGTGAGATAACGCTGCTGCAGTTTTCCAGATCGGCTTTCAGGCATCCGAAGTAAAAGTATGGAATCGTGCACATAAAACGATGTTCTTTTTAATTTGCAATGAAATCCGTTTTTATAGGCACAAAACTATTAGCCATTTAAGTAAAAAATTAAAAATCTGTAAAAAAGTATTAAAGAAATTTATAAATATAAAAACGTTGACTTTTAAGTGAACAGCCCCATCCAAAAAAATGAGAAATAGCGTTTGAGCTTGAGCTCGGGTATTTACATGAGGGAGCTGGGCTCTGTCCATGTTCATCCAACTATTGTTGTTGTTGCATTTGTGATTCTTGCTTTAGTTTCGTCTTTGTTATCGTCACTGAGAAGTTTTGGTTCATTAAGGTCTGCATCGAAATCACTATCTGCCCTTTTATAGAATTCCGGCCGCATTAATTGCCTTTAGTTTAGTTTTGGAATTATCGTCGTCGACATCCATTGAAATTACTCGAGCTGATTTTATCGCTTGAAAGTCTGCTTTTTGGAATTCCATCAAGAGTAAAAAACAAAATATCAAAAACAAAATATCAAAAATAAAATATCAAACATAAAATAAGTATTTTATGAATCAATAAAATTTTCCCTGAGTATAAGGTCAAGTTCCACTCCCACGTATCTCTCATTTAAAAATCCCTTAATTTCGTTCATAAGGTAAACTACGCCAGCCATAGTAATTTCTAGACTGTGTAGGAATGCGTTTTGAGATATGTGACTGGTCAGTCTTCGTGAGTAGTGGCCCAGCATCTGGCTTCCTAGTTGTAATCTTCCGGAAACAGGAACCACTGGGTTGTCTTTAGCTTTTTGAAACCGTCTAAAAAGCTTAACTGCGTTCATAATTGATGTTTTTTCTGAAGTTAAGGCTTTTATATGACTAAAATGTCATTATTTAGCTCAAAGTGTGTATGACTATTGGTGTTATAAACCGATAACGTTACTAGAGCCAAGTTTGTGTCGCTGTGGTGGAATTCAATGTGATGAACCTTTGCTGGTATATATGTGTCATGAACAACGTCTAAATAGGGAACCGGCTCTACGTTCTCAGTATTTGTTACCTATAAAACGACACAAAGAGAAAAGTAGGTTTTAGTTTTATATTTTTGATATTTTTATTTTTCCAATGACTTACTTTTACAACTGTAGCAGTCCGCATACAAATAATCCCATCAGGACACCATGTGCTGCTTGCTGGCATGCAAACACTAACATCACGACGAGTGTAGTTTTTTTTCGAACCAACCGCGACCGTATACGTTTTGACGCTGTTAAAGGTGCATCCTGCGCTTTTCTTCGCGGACCTCCATGCCATAGGCTGCAATACGACCCCTCCAGAAACGTTAATGCAGCCATACTGTGCGGTCATTCCAGAAACAAATGGAATTAACTGATCGAGCCTGTCATTTTCCGGGACCGCTTGCTTGGCATATACAACCATCTGTTGTTGTAAAAAGGTCATCCTTAAAAAGCTTTTTCCTAGCCATTGGTGGGGTTTACTTTACAATACAAAATATCAAAAAAAAAATTATAGTGTTCATAGTGAATGAGACGAAAAACACATAATCAGCGCTTTAAGTACCCAGAGTTTGAAGCGCATCCACAGTCCACAACAAAATAGGTGAAATCAGGATGAACATCAATAACTCAATTCAATAAAATAAAGGTTCTGCAACTTGAGTTCTTCCTTGAAGCGGTTGTCCATCATGTCCCAGGGAACAAACGTCCACAGTCTCACAAGTTCTGTACAAATAATTTATTTTTGATATATTGAAGGCTGGTTATTTTATATTTGAAATTTCATGACTTTATATTTACCTCTAATGTTCAAAGTCTCTCCATTAACGCCAAGTTCAAAATTTTTGGTTATTTTGCACTCCTCTCGCATTTGTCCACTCAAAAATAAAAAATACGGGAGTTGGTGTCGCAATGTCGTTCTTTTGGTTCCATAACACATTGCGGTTGTTGTTGTACAGCACTGCAAGTGAAAAAGGATAAAGTTAACTATTTAATATAGAATACAGCGCAAACAACTTACTTTAAAACTTACTTACTTAATCGTTTGAAGTGACTCTGCTCGATACAAAAAGGTCAGTTGAGTAGTATTCATTGGTAAGCGTTCCGTTCTTTTTCCACGAAAGGATGGGTGGGTGGTCATATTGCGAAGCAAAACTTTTCCTCCCGTTTGGTCAACCGGCCAAGTGTCCAGCATCTCGTGCTGTAAAGTACAACAAAACAAAATTAATTGGATTATCAGTACAATTTTATCTTTTTTTTGCTCAACAAACATTACTTAGAAAGAATTTACTTACCCCAACAGTGCCCAATGCCTAATTTTCCAGTTCATTTAAACTGCCAAAAAGGTTGATAAACTCATTTGGGAAGACAGAACTGATGACAAATACCATTCCGTGACTGGGCTTCAAAAATGTACTTGGTTATCTCTCCATGCCAATCTGTAAAGTAAGAAGTAAATTGATTCTATAAACTTTGATTTGGTGTTAGATACCTTTCCAATAAAAATATTTTTCTGGTTGTTGGTTTTTCAAAATCAATTATTTTATAAATTGTTTCACAGTTTTTACTTCGGTGGACACAGCCATCCGATATAAAAGAAACCCAGGATAACTTATCTCCGCCATTTCTAATAAACGTTGCTGGCGTTGTTGAAAAAATTAAAATCTTTATGACAAACTGATTGGAGGGAACGCCCTGTCACTTGATTGAAGTTTACCCCTAAAGGATTTTTTTATTTGTTAGTTGTATAATCAACAAAAAAACTTTCTAATCAGATTTTTAGTTGAGAGATTTGAGCAAAGCACAATAAAAAGAAACGTGTTTGGGAACATCAACAGTTCAACACTGAACGAACGGAAGCCTAACGCCTGGCTTTTTTATGCTCTCTAAAGCAATGAGATTGCCAATGTTCTCCACCTGGTTTTCAGCAGCCCCCTTCTTCATTGGTTTTTATGTTATTTTAATGCACATTGTGCGTTCAAGGTGCAATTCCGGATAACAGTAACCGGATAAAGTTTCTTACACATAACAGTAACATAACCAACATACAACCAAATACACTAACGTATAACTTTATTGGACCCAAGATGCACTTCAGATGCATTTCACACATTCCCGTCGTCTTTCAAGAAAGCGTTCCTTTAAATACATTTCATTGGTTGTGGACTATCATTGCATCTTGACTTGACCACACAAAGAAGTACAAAAAATATAATCCTCACAAAATCACAAATATGATCAAAGTCCAGACACAGTCCCTGCAGAGGCACTATCAGCAACAAAATAAAATTTAACAAAATATTTTATTTTTGATATGACAGGAACATAATCCACTACATACCCAACTTAGGGAAAAGACCAATTCAGGTGCCCTCTCAAGTAGTCCGTGTACACGTCTTAGTCCACAAACAATACTTAAAAATTAATTTGACTAAAGTTTATCCAGCTTAAACTTATGGTGCGTTTTTTTAAGCTTGAAAGACCATTTCTTTTTTAATAAGTCCAATATTTTAGTTTAATATTTACCTTGCCGTCCTAGGGGTGCCTGCATTTGTTAATCAACTCACTGAAGATAGCGTCTCGTTCTTTTTGTTTTATTGGCTCTACATAAAACGAAGGAGCAAAGTCAAATGTGCAACCAACCACCCACCCAGTAATGTTTTACATAACAAAAAACTTTGTTATGTCAAACAGTGGATAAATCTCAAATTATCCCTACTCTTATGCACTGATACATGAAAAACGCAGTAAATAAGAAAACTAATAATATATCGAAAATAAACTAACAGATCAAACATGCAAAGGGAAAAATTTGTCCATAGACAAAACACTCAATTACTATAACTCATATGTATATTATACAAGAACATGTAAAACACTGCACTTTGCTAATTTCAAAACCATGTATGCCGCTTTCTTACTTTGCCCATGTACTTAATTCATGATGCCTTACAAATTAAGACGAGTAGAAAAAGTAAATATCAAACATTAAAGCAAAAATGTTAATCTTTTTTGAATAAACTATGCTCTTGTGCACTTTTGAATAAACTGCACAAAAATGTACTTTACTTGCCTGACGATTACTTAAATAGCATTTCGAAAAACATATGGTATAAAAACTGTGTCAGTAGCATTTTCTTAGCCATTCTACTTTTTTAAGTACGCTGTAGAACTAATCACAAATAGATCGATCAAAATGAGCAATATTATTAGCAAGTATTATTAGCGTAATGGAAGCGGCGACTTGCGTTTTACATTACAGTTCTGCAACTCCAAATCTAATAGTAATTACTCATGGCGTCTTGTTCGTTATAAAAACTGTTACGGTAGAGGAGCCCACAGCAACATCTCGACCAGAAATGGTGAGTGCTCTCAACCTTCACCCAGCTACAGGAGACCAAATTTGAAGCGAGTCATGAGTAAGCCTCGCCGCCCATCACCAATACAGAAATACAAGCAAGAGATATCCAGCAGCAGAGAGGATACAGGGAAACAGAACAGAGATTTACTTTGACTTTTAGAGAGAGAGGAGACGAGAATTCTTCCGTAGAAAATAACAACAGATTTTCCATCTCATTTAATTTAATATTTAATTAATTGTTCAGTTATCACTCAGATCAAATAGTTGACCTAGAGTGACATTCAGGAAAGCTGTTATAACTATAACTTTATAAGAATTAACGTGAAATAATAAATAGAGCTAAAGATAATTAACGCCCGAGTTTATCGAAGATCATTCATCATCAAATCCCATTTCCTTGGCTTGAGTGTGACGGTCTCCCTGGCAACGAGTTATTATCATCCATTTCCTCTGCTTTCACCTCCAGAATTCAGTTTATGGTGACGCTGACGTCACCATTAAACCCGCCTGAAGGAAGAGGAGATCGATTGGAGAAGGAGAAAGGAATAGTGAATATCCTGTACAGGCGTCAACTTTGATTGTCAACGAATCTTCACTTCTGATTCCATTTATGTTCGTACCTGGTCATAACCGTTATTAATTAATTGGGGTCATACTTTGTGTTAAGCGCAGATCTACCAAAGGGTCTTGTTGGAGGCTCATTGGTCAACGTAGGGAATTACCTAACCCCTAATAACCCCTGATATGGCGAACCTTATTACGGAACAACATCGTTAAAGCCACAACTACAATTAAGGATATCAACTAATTCCAGTTAATCTTTCACCGACCACAAAATATCACAACGGTAGTTATCTTGTAGACAAGCGATCGGGAAGCGACAGCGTCACCCAGACAAGGGAATTATCATAGTATGGTTGTTAGTTATTATTTATTGTTAGTTAGTGATTGATTAATTGTTGATGATGATCATGATAATTAGAGTTTAGTTGAGTTCATCAGTGAAATAAACTAAAGCTGGTAAAATTGATCAATTGATTAATGATAACTCTCGTAAGCGATTATAAACTATAAACAGATATTAGCGGTGCTGAATATAACATGAACATTAAATAATTAAAGAAAAGGGGAAGTGATCAATTAACATTTAGTGAAGGTCAGTCCCCATGTAGTCATTCAGGAGTACAGACTACCACCACTAGATGTCATCTTCAGAGTAACTACAGAAAGTTAACCCACACAACTGCACATCTTTCCTATTCAATTGGAAAGACAACTCACTCGTCGCTTATGTCTAAAAGAGATCTTGCAGCTATTGGAGGTCCTGTTCAAGGAGAATACACGACAAGGAGTCTGCTGAATTGCGGTTCAAGCTCTGAAGGCAGTGATAGCGACGGCGCTATCACCACCGCTACATCAACTAAAAGGAAGACAACATCAGCAGCAGATCAGATTTTTGATTCGGAATCTCCAGAAAAAGGAGGCGAATTAGAAATCGACCTTTTGCAGATTTTGAGAACAACAGTGTTCTCACGGATACTGATTCAACTATAGTTAATTCTACAGTTACAATAGCAGACTGCAGCTTAACGGACGGAGAATTCTACGAAATTAACACATCCCCAACTCATTCAACCTCAACAAAAACAGCTTTTGTGATGGACGAAGAGGTGAAGGCAGAAGTTATCGCGCTTATCAAAAGCACCACTGCTGACTTATCAAGAGAACTGACCACTCGGAAAACCGAGATACAGCATCTGGGTACAGTCTTACAGCAACAGCAAACAGAAATCACCGGATTGGAAAGGGATAACCAAAAACTACATGAAGAAACTGGATCTTTGAAGACAAATTGTGAAACTCTTTTCACAGCCAACAATGAACTCATGGAACAGATAAAAGCTCTAGAAACTTGCAATCAATTAGAAAGCCTACCCACAACCCAATGCGAGTCAATGCTGACACTTACCTTACAGACCTGGAAGTCTTTCTGTTTCTGAATCGTACAACCTGTTTTTCTGTCGTTTGTTCATTACATATAATACAATAAGGCTTTTGCCTTCTTTGTAAACTACATCATTTTTTACTCGTACATATTAAAATAATTATAGTATTATTATAAATTAGACTGTACCTGCTCTCTCAACAGCTTGTACCTAAAAACCTAAAATAACAATTCAGATGTTTACAACCACCGTACTTTACCTTACCTTACCTATAAAGAATAAAGCATTACCTTGTGTTGAAGTTGTAACGTAAGATTAAAGTTGTATATATATAATTACCGTCTTATTATGTGAAAATAACGAGTGAATAAACATGTGAATAAATCAAGTTAGACTAAAATGTAGAAAGAAAGTTTTCGTGGAGAGACTTACCTTTCTAACTTTCTATGTAGTTTTTCAGCTCTTTTAAATTATTTATACTAATATATGTTGCCCTAGTACTCAAAAATCAATATTAGTTTAAACAAAACATATCGACAAGAGTTGGACTATATACCAACGCATGGGGTCTCTCCTGTTAGACACTCAAATCAGAACCTGAATACGAACTGCTGTATTGGATGTTAAACTAATTATCTACCTTAAAAGCTAATAAACTTATCTATTAAATTAAACCAAATCATTTCAGCAAACCACTTTGGTACAAGCAACAGCAAAGTACTCCTTCATTTTTGAGATAACAACATACACCCATAAAAGTCTGCTTAGTAATGAATGTGTAGAAGAAATATTTTCCGGTGGGATTTGTTTTCTCTAAGTACATAAAAATTTGCTGAACCCGTATATTTCCTCTGGCAATTATACTTTATTGTCTGAGGTGTAAATGACTTTATGAACAGCCTTGGCTTCCTCAATTGTCATATAAAAGCTACTACTGTATGAAATGGTGATATCATGGTGCATATTATTGACCTAACACAAAAACACACAAGCGTGACTATTTGACTATTTTGAAGCACCTTTATATGCGCTTACCTTGAGGTAAGTTGATCACTAAAAATATGCACGAATTTTGCACAAGTCTTATACGATGTTGGAACCTCTTCTTTTGTTCCACTTAAACAGCATAAACAAAGGAAACTTGAGAATTGTGAATTGTGAAGATTTTATTGAACTTATAACAAAATATTGCTGACACCTAAAAATATTAGTTTACAGCATGCATATCGAGTGCTTGTATCAATTATATGTCTAGTAAAGTAGCTACTACTACTGTTAGCAAATAGCTTATACTTAAAATAATAAACTCTTTAAACAAAATATTGAGATTCAGGCTTTATTTATTTGAAGAAGTGGGCTGAATAAAATCAATTCAATTTAATTTGAAATTCTTCGCAAATCGGGAATTTCTTTTTATGTAATATTTTCGTTAAACAACGTTACACGTGTTTGTGTATAGGTATGTTACATCATGTGGAAAGAGACTTCACTACCCATGCTTGCATTCGAATTTTTTCTCAAAGACTACGCAACCCTCGAGCTGTGAAAAAATGAATGAACAATGAAAGATTTCATTCACTAGAAAGCTTGAAACCTAAGCACATCTTTATGGATTTCTGGAATTTTTACCGTTTAAATAGCCTCATTTTTTAAAAAGCCTATTAGAGATATGTGAAGCATCAAAAAGACTGTAATAGTATAATTATTGATATAAAAGACGTATAGATAGCTTTAACTTAGATATTCTTGGTGTCTTTCGTGAGTACGATTTTTCAAAAGGATGCACACTTTTTGTCAACTCTATTCCATAACTCCATAGAATCCATAGTAAGGCGCGTATGGGGAATAAGCGTATGCATGTTGTTGAACAACTACCACAGGGGAGGTGGCAATGGTTTTTGACTATAAATCACATTACATATTATGCAATTTTTCAGTTATGATACGAAGATAGGTCGTGATTCACTTCAATTTTCAAGCAGTATAATTTTTCAGGACCCACTTTTGATAATTTAAATTGACTAATGACTAAATAAATAAATAAATATTTAAGTAAACATGCATTATATTCTGGAGAAATTTTTAATTTATTGAACTTTAAAACCCAAAATGAACATACGACTTGTTAATTATATTTGTAAGATACCATAGGGGGAAAACGTAGTTGTCAACAAATTTAACCTGATCGCATATTGCGGGTGTAAGCGCTGCCAATTTGGTAGACTTTAATATAACCGTTCATCAATATGACGCACACTACGGCGCACACTACGACGAATATTACAGTAAGGTAAATATTGGCAAGAAAACGTTGTTTGTCTTGAATGGACGAGGAGCGTTGCTCACGGTTCTCAGGGGATGCGGTAGATCCTCTCTTCCCTGTCGCGTCCTGTGGGGATGAAGCATTGCTTAAGATGTCCAGCCGCGCGTCTTGTGGGGCAAAAGTAGCGTTCGTGACGGCCCTGCCGTCTGGAGGGGATGCTATGCTATTGATGTCCCTCGCCGCGTCCGGTAGGGATGTAGTGTTGCTAAAGTCCAGCTGCGCGTCCAGAGGGGATTGGGTGTAGTTATTTGTCGTCATGGCAACCAGTTTTGAGGCTTCTTTATTGACTTTCTTTTTTATCTTCATAAACAAAAGATTATCTACCTATTGACGATGCACAAAGTGATTGCCGTGATCCGCTTAATCATTAATTCCAGAGTTTTGCGTTTAGTTGTAATCGCGCCTGAAAGTAAAAGAAGATTTAAACAATTAGCCACATTATATACAGTCCATACGTTTCACCTTGAGAATGCAAAAACATACTAATTTATGTTCACTGATTGACTAAAGAGTAAATAAAAGAATGTGTAGTTACATGGCATATCTTCCCGCTTTCGGCCAATCTGAAACCACATGGATGTGTCCTTCTTTGGGCTCATTTACCTTAAGGTCTTCTGTTTTTGAAGCCGATAAATTGGTGATAGGTTGATACCATTTACAGGTCTCCTCAAACATCTCGATGACCCCTGTGGATGGGTTGAACCTGCAACTGCATGATAAAAACAACTTGTTTAAGTGCTTATTAAAATTGTCGATAAATCCCCTTAGATGCCTATAAATTAAATGTAAAAAAACCAAGTAATGACTTATCCAATTACAAATATTCAGGAACGGGTACCAGCCTCGGTTTTTAGGCAAGGATGTTCGACATAAACAATTTCAACGGCCAAAGTATAGCCCGCAACTAGGCAGAGGAAAATGATGACTTTGATAACATACATTTTGAAAATTTAAAAAAATCAGTTTTGGGCAAGGAGCAAGTAGTACTGAAGGAATGTTCTGAACAAGTGATGGTATTATAGATTATTGTTGAATACAAAATAAAAAATATGATTACTCTAAGATATACAAATAATTGCAAGCAGCAAATATTTTTTAATACATTTTAAGCTGTAATCTTAACATTATCTGCATAGCTCGACTTCATGAATGTAGACTGTAATCAAAAACATTTTAAATCATTCAATATACTTCAAAAAGATTTGCTGATTTTTATTAATGAATCTGCTAGTAGATTCGGAACAGCCTTCGCAATTTATACTGTTTTGGGTTTTGTAGAAACTCATTCCTAATAATGTGTGTATGAATACAATGATAGTAAAGAGTACACAGTAATGTAGTAAAAGAAAATACTTTATTTCTAGATTTGTCGGTTTTTCCATAAAAACAAAAAGTCTTTTGTTTTGTGCTAAAGTATGTGCTAAAAAACTTGTGCTCAAAAAACAAGTTCTTTCTTATTGTTCTCTGAGGTACAATGAAAAGAGAAAAACGTTTGAAATCATGCACGAGTCGTAATATTCAAGGACCTAGACAGGTAGTACGTATTAATTTCTCTCGCTTTATTTTCAGTATTCAACGGAACCGTTTATATTCCAATTGATTTTACGTTGGGTTGAAAAAAACTGCGCATTTGTAGCCACTTGTAAACCTAAACATGACATGGGTATACACTATACCATAAAGTTTAGCTTTTCGAGAATATGGACAATAAAAATGAGCGTATTTATAAATTGGTTTACATTGATTTTACAAGCAAACAAACGCATTTATTCCACGAGCAAGGCCTGTATTGTTTAGAATATTGGCGACGATAGTACAACAGTCTTTTATTCAAGTTTTTAGTTGTAAATATAAAAACTATAAGCCAGGTGTTCCCAAAACATGCATTTAAGTATTTAAAGTAAAAGGATTTGAGTTCCTTCAAATACTTAAAAAAAGGGTAAAATGTTTGATTATTATGACGTTGTTCAAAAGACATCATGTTGTATAGGAACCTTGAGAAATTCTGCTTGTATTTTGTATTTCCACTATCAATACGTTGATGATTTTTAAGGCTTTTTGTACACTTTTTGAATTCGTAGTAGATATATTATTAATGTTGCTTAAAATTTTGTCGCTACCGATTCCGAGCCCATGTCCACCAGCGTTAACTCGGGCATTCTTTGGCAAAATCGAAAAATATATTTTATTTAAGTAGCATTTAAAATAGGTACGATTTGAGATACTTTAGGTGAACGAGAAGAGTTGTTCTGAAAAACTGTCATTTATTAATCAAATTACTTATATTTACACTACGTATTATGGGTTATCGGTTTTTTTTTTCTCGGAGGATGAAACAAGTCTTTTATTCAAGTTTTCAGTTGTAAATATAAAAACTATAAGCCAGGTGTTCCAAAAAATATGCATTAGGTTCCCTCAAATACTAAGAGAAAATTGTTTGATTAATATGATGTTCAAAGGACATCATGTTGTACCTTGAGAAATTTTGTTATTATGCATTTATTTCTTTTTTCATTACGGTGGTCTGTATTAAAGCTCTATCTTTCGTACTAGTTCGGCAGACATTTTTTAGGCAAAATTTTCTGGCTTCAAGCACCATTTAATTCATTATACATGAAAATAATTCGTTGATTATGTAACTAAGTATTTCATTTAATTTTAGTTTCATCGATTCATTAAAACGCAACGATAGATATAAAATATTAGAAAGCAATAGTGCAAAATAAATTAAACAAAAGTAAATATATAAACAACTATTGCTATTTTAATAATAAATTTTCACATTATTTCATCATTTGACACATTTACACCCTTTGTTTTATGGTGGATATCAATCAAACAATAAGCAACCTTTATTCTATGAAAGTATTCAGTATAATGTTTTGACTTGAAAGAATCACTGCACACTCATTCAAGGTTGATTTGTATACCAAGACAAGGTTACAAAATGTGTATTTTGAATTGTTTTTATAAAATTGAGCTTGTTTAAAAACAATGTTGTTGATATAATAATGAAAACTTTCCAGTAAAGGAGTTTCCTTTCAGAAAAGGTCTCATTGTCAATTTATAAAAACCAGATTTTACCCGAAATATTGGAATAGTTTTGCATCATAAAATGGAAGAATTTCTGCATTTTTTTGTTTATTGTCGTTTTAGACTAACTCAGATTTAGAAAATTAAAACAGCTAAAACGTTTATCAAGGAATTTGCTTATAACTGCTGAAATATAAATTGCAATTTCTTTTATTTTGAACGATCAGGGTGAAATAAGTTTTTTGGGTTGCAAATTTTACTAATAAGTACCAATAAAGTATTTACATTTCCTTTAATCATAATGCGCATATAAAAGTAAAATATTTTTTTCAGTGTTCAATAAAGGTAGTGTTAATGGTAATTACGATAAATAATGTACTAAGAGAATAGGTTTTAATACGCGAGCCGCAGCCTTAGTGCATATACAATTTATAAACACTGATACAATTGATAATATTTTTTATTAATTAATAAATAATTCAAATAATTGTATATATATAAATGTACTATAATGAAACAAAAATTCAGAATGTTGCAGTAATCGATGTCAGTCAGCAAGTTCATAAATTACCAGTGCTTGACGCTAATTGTAATTTTGCTTTGAAATACTCACTAAATATCACGTAAATATTTCTTCCAAATCCAAAAATATATATTATAGCAATCACAGGTGCAAAATGTAGCAGTTGTAAAAGTACTACAAAAATGCTTTGTGGACCGGTTTGGTTCAAAATTCGACTAAACTTGGAACAATCATGCAAACTGTGAGAAAAAATTATTTTCAAAAATGTTTAGAACTGCAAAAAAAAAATATACAAAAATTAAGAATAATATTATTCTTAATTTTTTAATCATTATTTGTAAATACAGATTATTGTTAGTTATTCCGTCGTTCGTACCTTTCTGTCGAACTAGATTTAGAATCCATTGCCTGCTTCTTGTAAGAAAAAATAGAGGCAAGGCAAATTATTATGTCAAGAAATAAAATCATGCTTTGTGTGTAGAATCCAAAATCCTTAAAGTTTGTAGAGCACCTATTATGCGCGTAGGTTACGTCGTCTTTTCCTGGAATTAAACAACTAAATAAACAAGAAAAAAATTAACGACAAATGTTGGCTGTAACCCTTTTTTTATAACAACATAATTTTGCACTAAACAGTGGATGTCTAATTAAAAGAGTACATATCGCTACTAGAATAAAACAAGCAGATTGCTGAAAATGTGAAAAATTGCTTCCAGTTAAGGTATTTTGGATCGAGATGGAGACGCCCTATTAAAATGTAATTAGAATATATTATGCTTCATTTTATTACAATATTGCTTAAATTTGCTAGTATGGTTTGGCATTATAATGTACCTTATTGCAAATAAAAATTACGACTGCATATTAAGGTCTAATTTAAAAAGACGGAGAGTTTCAGCAATTAAAGACAATTTTGATGTTTTGTTGCAAAAAACGTAAGGGATGAAGTTTGAAAATATTTAACAAAGTATGCTGTTTTTTGTTGGAGACAGAAGTTAGAGATAAGGTCGAAATATTGTTTTGACAGCACCACTGCAAAAAAGAGTATGATATGGCCTTTTAAATATGAAAAACACTTAATGGTCGTAATTGCAATTTTACCATTGCATACCAGTGTTTAAATGAAACAAGGATCAAAATAAAGGAGTCACATAAAAATGTTCGTGGACAAAATAGGAGCAGACGTGTTTTTTACTTTATTAACTTGCGTCTATTCGCAAGTTACTAGGATTGTACTCCTTCCTTCCTTCCGTCCGCGCTATAACTTGAAAACGGCTAGTCCGATTTTCACCAAATTTCGCATACACATAGTATGGCCCCAGGGAAAGAACCCTATTGATTTTAAGGTCTGCAGGTGCCCGTTTAGGACCTGCAAATTACCATATTCGCTATAACTTAAGAATAGCTAATCGGATTTCCACCAAATTTCATATACACATGCTATGGCCCCAGAAAAAAGATCCTATTGATTTTAAGGTCTGCAGGTGCCCGTTTAGGACCTGCAAATTACCATATTCGCTATAACTGGAGAATGGCTAATCCGATTTCCACCAAATTTCCAATACACATAGTATGGCCCCAGGGAAAGGAATCTATTGATGTTAAGGTCTGCAGGTGCCCGTTAAGGACCTGTAAATAGCCATATTTGCTATAACTTGAGAATGGCTTGTCCAATTTCAACCAAATTTCGTATACACGTACAACATATGTACGAAACATGAAAATATCTCAATTTTTGATGAGAAATTCAAATAGTGACAAACTTTTAGTGTAATACTTTGCATTTTCTTTGTTTTTTATAAAAAACGTAAAAAGAATCAATTTAAATTCACATTTATCCGTCACAAAGGACGGACGCAAAAAACTAGCTTGTCCGCTACAGTTTGGTGTCATGGCAACAACAAAGCAAAAACTCGATATGCCAAGGAAGCAATATATAATATTGTCAAAAGCATTGTAACTCAGTTATTAAGACGCGGCAGGAATACTTGAAAAACCATCAAGAACCCTCGGAAACCAAAAAAGAGTTAAAAGAGGAGAGTTTGTACCAAAAAGGCAATTAACAACAATTAGTCAGATCAAGACAAGTTATTAAATATTGAGAAAAACCGCTGTGGAAATGTGAAAAGGGTTACATTAGTTCTATTATAAGTATACAAACTAGAAAAGAAAAAGGCTTTGTGTTCAAAAATTGTCATAAATTGAAGGACAAACCGTTTAAAATTTGAAGTCGGCAACTGATTATCAAAGGAACACAATAAACAAAAGAACGCTAAGCGGAATACAATTTTTTTATACGTGTGTGTGTTCATGATAAGGAGGCCAAGGAGTAAGGAGCAATGATGATGATGACGGTGGTGGTAGGATTAACAGGTTTAGGTTAGTTGTAATACATTCTAGTGCGTGTGGTCGTTGAGTCGATATAGTTTTGAGTAATACGAATATAATATTAATTCAATAGCATATGATAGATACAATAATGTATAATTGAGTGTTCAAAAATGAGCTGTAGACACTGTAGACGACCTTCAGAAAAGGTCATCCAGTTCTAGAACACCTGATCCAGAACCGGCTCCAGCAGCTGGAAGTATGACCTACGACAACAACATTTTCATTCATTCATAAAAAGAGGCAAACCACTTGCTCTACTGCTTCATGACCAAAGTACTAAGTACCCAATCAAACAGGATATCAGGTAAACAACCTGATGCATAAACAAAGTACCCCCGAGTCCCTCACCTGATCCAGAACCGACTCCAGCAGCTATAACCATGACCTACGTCAACAGCCTTTTGCATTCATAAGAACGCTCATTCATAAGAATACGCACGCATGTTGCACCAGCCGCTACACTTTGTTCTACTTGAACAAAAAAGCATAAGGAACGGGGGGATGAGCCCTTGTTTGAATGTGAAAAGGGAATATTGATGCAAAAAAATGCTTTTTTTTGTACGGAGAAGAGGAAGAAGAGCAAGTAGTCATAAGCATTATCTTGTAAATAAAACCCAGACCATTTTTTTCAGAAATTTGTTGAAGCTTTTACCCAACAGAAAACATCATCATTACAAAAAATTAAGCATCTCAACTTAACTCTGCGAGTTTATATTCAGTAGTTATATTTATAAAATAATTGCTGAAATCATAACAAATGATATAGTGCAAAATATTATAATAATAAAAGACAACCTTACTCACATCATTTGCTAAACAGAAACCCTGTTTTACATAATAATTTACTTAATTAATTTACATTTCTCTTAACTCTATTGAAAGTCTAAAGTTGTTTTTAAATTCAGTGAATTTTGAACTCTTGTTACATTTAAGTTGTTTCTAAATTTGCGACAAAACAGGTTTTGTGAAATGTGAAAATTTTTTCACACATTTTTATTGTGATCATCATCATCCCTCCAAGAAAATCTATCTTTTCCATTAGAAGGTAAGCGTAATTATAAATTTCCTACTCTTTCATATTTCAATTTTGCTGCTTTTTTTCTTAATTCTTATTATTTTAAAAGTTTACATTCGTATTGGTATTGTTTCATGTTGCTTGTGGAATTTATACCAAAAAGTAGTCATTATGTAGTGGTCACCATGAACACAGTCGGACCCACCGCAGACGTACAAGCTTTTTAGCGCTTAAAAATAATTGTAATATAAGATTCTAAAATATTGCTCCTTCATTACGAGTTGTATCTCTACAACAAGCAAACTATCAGCATATCATTTGAACCTCTAAACTCTTGAAAAATTCAAGCATTACAGATTGAAAGGGAAAATAGTTAACCAGAAAAAGATAAAATACAAAAGGCATACATATATTTTTATATTGGAATAACCCGTAAATGTGTGAGTTATTTACTCTCAATCACAGGCAAATTACAAAATGTAATATTAAATACTTATCTTTCGTTTTTGAAATCAATCCTTTAGTTTTTGTTTTGTCCACAAGTTTAGTCAACTGTACCAATGAACATAATAACGATTATACATTTACATTGTTGTGAGATAATTACTGATGAAAGACATCATTCAACATCAAAAAACTGAATTTTCTATTCATAGTGCAGAAGAACAAAGTGCAAAATACTCTTTTACTCTCTCATGTCTCACCAAAAATAGTACTTGTCTTGGTTTTGAACAAATTACAAGGTCATCATTTGGACATTTGTATTTTTTATTTCATCAGGTGAAGGTTATAAATTGTATCTCTTTATCAAACATCATTCTGTAGAATAAGCTTAGAAACCGTGAAAATGTCACAGTCAATTATGATTTTCATGGGTTCGAAAAAAAATCTCAGGGTCAAAATTTGGACGGATCAATTTTTTTTTATTTCATCAATTGAAAATTATAGTATATATCTCTTAACCAAGCGTCATTCTGTAGAGTAGGCTTAGAAACGTCAGTCGATGATTTTTCATGGGTCCAAAAAATGTTGTTAGTCCTAGGTGGGAACAAAATACAAGGTCAAAATTTGGACAGTTGTGTTTTTTATTTTTTATTACAACAGGTAAAAATTATAAAAGGAATCTCTTATACAAGCATCATTCTGTAGAATTGGCTCAGAAACCGTAAAAAAGTCACAGTCGATGTTGGTTTTGCAAGGGTCTAAAAATGTTGTTAGTCCTAGGTAGGAACAATATACAGGTTCATCATTTGGACAGTTGTATTTTTTATTTTTTTATTACATTAGGTAAAAATTATAGTATATATCTCTTTATCAGCCATCATTCTGTAGAGAAGGCTTAGGGACCGTAAAAAAGTCACAGTCGATTATGATTTTTCATGAGTCCAAAAAAATGTTGTTTGCCCTAGGTAGGAACAAAATACAGGGTCAAAATTTGGATAGTTCAATATATTATTTTTAATTTTAACAGGTAAAAATTATAGTATATATCTCTTTATTAAGTATCATTATATAGAAAATCAGCACGGTTACCGCGACAAAATCACTGTAAATCTTGGTTTTCAAAGGGTCCAAAAAATATTTTTGGTCTTAGGTAGGAACATAATACAAGTTCATCATTTGGACAGTTGTTTTTTTACATCAGGTAAAATACAAAGTAAGTGTCTCTTTAGGAAGCATTGCTCTGTAGAATAAGCTCAAAAACCGCGAAATATTCACGGTCGATCATGATTTTTCATTTATCTTGAGATTATTTTATGACGAGTAATAATAGCAAGCTGCTAAATAATCTGGCCAACTTTGTAAATTATTCGTTAGCATTTTTGAAATTTTTTTCAACTGTGAGGTTCCTAGCAATGTTATGAGATAGGAGGACTACGGGGTGACAGTACTTGTGGTAAAAGTGAATAGGAAAATTGTGGAGTATGTTAATCTGTTGGAGTCGTGCAAGTTAATTATGTCCATACACCTTAAAATTCACGGCTGACAGAAAACAATTAACAAACAATGATAATGTTTCGTTTTACTATTATTTATCTTCATTTTCAATAATAGTGAACATATAATGTGTACCCAGCACAACAAATTTTCTTATTCAACCAACAAATCAATTTATGTAATTTAAAACAATGTCGAGACAAAAAGCAGAACAGAAGCTATCAAGTAGTCGACTCATTGTAGAACAGCTACTGCTACAACAACAACAATGGCATAATCATTGTAATCATCATGAACAGCTTCAACTACCAACTACCATCCACCAGTTCATCCAATCAGTTTTCAAGCTATCGACGAGCATCATCATCATAAATATCAGCAAAAACTGCAGCTTTTCGTCTCTGATCTTTCTACTCTGCACTCTGCAGAGAGACGACTTTCATGAGAAAATATAATAGTATTGCTACACGTTAGCCAGCAGCTTCTTCTAAACGTCCCTTCTCCACGCTAGCACTATAGCGCACATTTGAGTCGCTGCTGGCACTAGTGTCAAAAAGTAAATGACCAGACACATCAGCACATATATATATAGGATGATGTTTTTCTGTGAAAGAGAAATAATTAGTAAAAATAGAAGAGTTTGTCTCTCATTTCTCCTGTCTCTCGTCTGGAATGAATATTCACTTTAATATAATTTTTGGAAAATGACGTGGATGCTTATGATAAAAAACTAGGCGACTTTCTCGTCATTGCATCATCAAATTTAAATTATGAAAATGCAGTCGTTTAAATACATAGTCCATAAAATAAAAACCACAGAGAAAATACGTTGAATACCACCTAATTTTTATAAAGGTATTAATAGAAAGATGTTTTTAAGATACATTTATGCTTTACGATAATATTTTGTTTTTGTGTGAATTCCAAAGATCGGTATGTAAATTAAGAGTAAAGATTTATCTTGTTGTTACAATGTTTTCATTGCATCATAATAGTTTGATTTGAAACAATAAATATTAGAGCACAGCTCTTTTTTACTGTTGTTTGGTGTTGGTTGAATTAAATGTGTCAGTCTTCTCTTTATAACGAGTAGATATATTTCTTGTAAATAATTATTGAATATAAGCAAAAGTCATGTACTCTATCAAACTAAACAGCAAGTCACTTCATTACAACGTTATTAAATTTCATGTAGTTGAAATCCACCAAAACTGAAACATGAAAAATTAATAAAAGTTATGATAATATGAATACATAATATGAAATGTTCAAAACATTCAAACAGACAGAGTTGACTCAATGATTTTCAACATTTCAGAATAATCACTTTTCAAAAATGAACAAATTGTTGCATTGTACACTACTCCACTAATCTGTACTGTGGTGGTCCAGTTTCTCTGACGAGCACGATCCATAAGTCGGAAACTGGTTCACAATATATTGTCAATTTTCTTGATGACTCTGGTCTCAAGAAAATTGACAATATATTGTGAACTCTTAAAAATAATAGTTAAATATTATTATGCTTACACTGCAGTCGAAGAATAATGATGAAAGCTCGTGATTATATTAAAAAAGCTGCTTAACGCATGTTCCACTTGGTTCGGCTTCGCGTGCATCAACAAGTCTAGATAAAGTCATCATGCTCTCGGGTGACTAGAACACTTCTGCTGCTGGAACAATCGTGTTCGTGAAGTCCATTGTTGACGAGAGGTGATGATTAGACTGATTTAAAACTGGTTCTCTTTTCATTTCATCCTCCACCCTGACTAAACAATAAAATCTAATAAATGTAATATTACAATATAAACACTAATCACCCTTGCATTAAAATAATTTTAAATGATCAGTTCATCAAACTAAAAAACCATCAAAGAAAAAGAATGAGATTTTCAACATTTCTATTTGATTCTTCCTGACAAAAGTATTAGTTTGAAATGTGGCAATCCCAATCAAATTCCAAATATTAACAAAAATATATCAGAAAATAGGGGCTTCACTAAAATCTTGGTCGTAGCATTCACTATAATATATTGAAACATTTGCACCTGAGTTTCGCGCAAATTAAATGAATTGGCAAATAGACTTGCAATTTCCTTACCTATCAAAAAACCCATACTCCTAATATCAACAGTAACGGTATTGCCAAAATCTATAGTTTTCATCTTTTTGAGCTGTGTAAAATATTCTAATTATATAGTCAGCAGAAAGTAGAAAAAGCAAAAATTAAAATTTGAAATGTAAATGGATTCCAAAAAAATAAAATCTTGAGAATTGACTAACTTCTATTGGAACATTTTTGTTACATTGATTCACTAGTCTGAACTTGGAAATTGCAACGTAAACAATTCAAAAAGCAAGAATGACGCCAAAACTGCGTTTACAGAGAATATATATATCACCTTTACCATTAAATTTTTCTCTTATCTGGCTACGGACAGAATGTTTTATTTTTTAAAGTTACGTTCAGCGTATAAGTAACATTAAAATTAAGCAAAAATTCTGATTTTATTGCGTTGACTTCCTGTTGAAAACTGGCAACATCAGAAGTAAGTTTCTTGAACTCAGAAAACAAACTACAAATGCTTATTTTGCTAATAAAATTGCTTTCTTCTTCGACATTTTTCAAAGGACTGCAAATGCCGGAAATAATTCCCATCTCATAAAAGTACGAGCTGTTTGGTGCCCCAAATATTGATTTGCGGTCATTATGTGAAGCATTGTATAAATTGTCATACAAATTTCTGGCATTGCCAATAGCCTTGAAAATCGACTGTATTTCCAATAAAATTGGAGAAATTAACCCAACTGGTGCGCCAACGACATTATCAACCGATTGAGATTTAAGTTTAAATTTAAATTTAAATTTGATGGCATACCTTTTGTAAGATTTTGTGCCTTGAACACAATCCTTTCAGAAGCGACACTTACTGCCAAAATTGTTTTATTCATTGAGCAAAGCACGATCAAGAACGTGGCAAAGCACGTTCTTGATCGGATTATAAAAAGATTTGCAAATCCCCCAATCAAAAGAGAAAATACGAGAGCAGTCTTATATTGAAGGTTTAGGTAGTGTGCCAAAGTCAAAGTTCCAGATACGGAAATGTGAAGTGCTGGAAAGCACAAGAGTATTACCCAAAATGGCTTCCTTCTGCTTGCTGAAGCAGCTAAAAGAGTTTGGATAAAGAGATTGTAAATTCAATATTTTATAATAAATTTATCGACAACACCAGTCGTGCTTATTATTTTTTAACTTTATGCATACCGATTAAAAACTGTCCAAAAATTGTTAGAAAGTGCATCACTGCGGGGAATAATATATTTTTAAATGGATAAATTGATTTTTTATCTTTAAACTTAAATCTTACTTTAATTTACAAATTCAACTTATATTGATATTCATGTTTATTTCAATTATAATAAATTATAAATGATCTTTCGTGTCTTGTTAGTTCAGCAAAAATATAGATATATTTTTGTTTTCATTTCAGCATTATGCATACATAAATATTCGATGACAGTCACATACTGATTGTCATTTATTATGTTTCCTCATCAAAACTGAATTAGTTTGTTTATTTTCACTAAATTGCGTATTTTACAAGCAATGTCAAGCATTCAACTTCAATAATATAGAAAAATCCCCGTCTCAAGAAACGATTATAATACGGCTTTTGTATGGAGCTTTGATCCGGTTTCTTTTGATTTAAACTTTGGTCGCCCTCGCCTGTCATCATTTTTTTCTGCTTAACCACTGAGTAAAAACATCTATATGGTAAGATATTCATGTAATATATCGTATTCCATACAAATACTTGCTCTGCTGCTTTTGATGACTTCATTCCTGCACATATATTCTATTATTTTTTATATGATTTCCTTTTCGTTTGAAGAATACACAAATACATTTGCCTTCTTACAGTTCAAGTATTAATATTTTACTTTGCATTAGCAATATTATACATTAAACAAGAAGATTAAAAATGGGAAACTCAGAGTGAGTGCTTAATTTATTTGCACGTGAAGGACCTACTCATATTTCATTCATCTTTTTCTCCGTCCAAGTCAGTTGAGATTTAGCTTTTGTTAAAACAAACTTACGTGCTGTAAACAAAAATTTATTAAAATATAGCAATAATTAGCTCAAAATTTCTCCATTAGCCACGTGGAAAGACACAAATCCGTATTTTTTGGGTAAGTTTTAAGTACCTTATGTAAATTTATACCTCCAATGTTGGTTTAAAGCTTTTATGTGCATACTTACGCAAAGTCTAGCAAAATGTAATCCATCCTTTCAATGTGAAAGTATTGTTTTTGCTTTAAATTTCAGTTAATAACAATGGAAGAAATTAAAAACGTTTGGCGGAAAATCAGATTTTGAACAACGATTTCCAAAAATGGTTGTTAGAAGCCCTTGCTAAATTACAAGAAGATAATCAGGAGTGTAGAGGAGAAAACCATTGAATTGACCTCTGCCGTCAATTTCTTAGCCAATCGACTGGACGAAGAGATAGTTAAAAATGAAAAGCTACAAAAAATTTATAACGAAATGAATGTTACACTCGGATCGATTAAAGTAATGGTATTATAAAACAATGAAGAAACTTTGATAGTTGAAGGATATCCAAATATCGCATCACCGTTTCAATAATCGTGGCTTTCTGATCAATTAGCGTCATGCATTGGGATCCAAACTAGAAGAGGAAACCACTGTGGTGGTAGTAAGCCATTTTCTCGTGGTAATTGAAAGTGGGCAAAAAAACTGGGCGAAATTTAAAATTTTGTCATTTTACACATTTACAAGTGTTACATAATAATTTCATTTTTAAAAATATTGTAGTACTCAAACAACAGAATGAGATTTTGATTTGCCAATACTTTTTCTTTCTGTATTCTAATAATTATCAATTGAAACTTTTTTTACTATATTATTAATAAAACCAATTGCCCTTGTAACTTTTAAAGTATCGTCATAATAATATAATTTATTTTGAATTAGCCCAGATCACTAGCTTTGACTCTTTCTTTTGTTTATGAATCATGAATAGCGCAAGATCTTTAACAAATTTCAACATAACTATGCAGTGCACAATTACGAAAGCCTGCTATTTTTAAAGATTACTTTTACTACATTATTATTGCCCTATACACCTTTAATTCCAAGAAGTGGAATGTGTATCGTGAAAGTTCTCTAATTTGGTTTGTTATCTTTAACAGCAGCAGAACGAGTACAGAGAACAAGGCCAAACTGTTTTTGCACTACTGAAAAGTAGCTTTCCCAGTTAAATGTGTGTTTTTTTCTTTTCTGGATCGGTCTGACTTGGCCTGTCAGTCCAGTCTGGATCCACCTCCGGTTGATTTACGTTGTTGAAGTTGTTTATAAAGTAATAGTGTATTTGTATTATTTGAAGGTATAAAAAAAGTAAAAAAAGTATAAAAAAGAGTTTATTTGTCTAGTGATAAGTTTTACACTGCTAGGGACTGGTTTAGCTGTAATAGTGATAAATCGTTTTGCTATAAAGTTCTAATAGATGGAAGACATCAACCGTCTCTTTACGGAATGCAAGGCAGCCACAAATGATGCAAAGACGCGAATTCATAACATCTTTTTCAAAATATTTGACTAAAATATTGCTTAAAAGAAGCAAAACAAATGGCTAGCAGGTGACAACCTTCGCTTGTTACTGCGTTTCGAGGAGATTGATAGCAAGTATCAGGCACTTAAAGAGAGTTCTGCCGACGACAAGGAATGGCTGGGTTTCATCAGGAATGCAGTGTTCCCAGAGCTGTCGGAATTTTATTAAGAAAACCAACTAGCTTTATAAGGGCCGTCCAATGCATTGGCTTGTATTCAAGGACCAAGTTCTATTTTACGACCAAGAATAATGAAAAGGACTCTGCCTGATGGGATTGCTGGGCGATTGCCGAAAACGTTTGGGAAGAGAGGACGGAAAAGGTCGTTTTTTAGTAAAATCACAAGTTTATACACGTATATATTTATATTTTATTTTATTGTTTTTCAGTGTTGAAAAAGGCAAGGCCCCGTCAAAGTCAAGAGCCGTAGACACAGAAAAGCTCAATGGACAGGATGATGACAAAGGTTTGAACTGGGATATAGAAGCCATAAACTACAGGTAGACACCAGTGAGATTTTTGAGTATCTTCTCCGAAAAATATAAAAATCTATTGTAAAAATTTGTTTTGGTTTTTTAGAGGGGAAAAGCTACCAACTGACCAGCGACAAGGTCGTTTTAATGAATCCCATTGTCATTTTATCTTTAATTGATACCTTTTTTTTGCCAAAGTTACATTTTGTGAATCAGTTCAAGTTATTAACTTTGTATATTTTTATTATTACTACTACCGAACTACCTATTTGTTTAAATTAGTTGGGGCGTTATCAATCAAAAATCATTTACTTCATTATTAATAAATTAAAACGTACTTATTAATCAATATTTTTAAATTTGTATTTTCTTCTTTATAATTTGCAAAATGGATTTTAGGCAGTGTGAAAGTATTAGCAAATACCCGTTTCGTACCATACATACTTATCGGGCAATTGATATAGCAATAGTGAAAGATAAAATTGAAACCATCTCTAGTTCAGAAGAATTTATGATTGAACCCCAAGTTTTTAGTAATCATTACGAATCATTCCATTTTATTCATAAAAATAGGTTCGCATTTTCTGTTTTCGTAAAAAAGTTAGTTAAACACTTTGATCTTAAATATTTAAAAAAGTTTGATGTACTCTAGTTGACATAATAAACCCCATTTTTCCGCAATTTATGTGAAATAACTTCATTCCCTCTAATATAACATAATTTACGTGAACGTAATGTGAACGTATGCAACGCAATCGTAGAAAAAAATGCAAAATATGATATAAAACGCCCTTAAATTATCACACAGTAAAAACAAAACACGACTATTCTCATTCCACTGTAACGCAATATCAGTATGGCATTTTGCATACAATGCATTTTGGTAATGTAAGTATAATGTGCGAAAATAAATTGTCAATTAACAGCGTAAGGCGATTTTTGATTTTAATTTGCCCACTTGAATTCTACAGTTTGGTTGGTTGATCAAAAAATTAATCACGATGAAATCCTTTGAATCTGTGATCAAAGAAGCAGAAAAATTATATCAAAAGGCAATAGAGGAAAAACTTAAGGCCGAACATGAACGCAATTTGGCGCAGAGTATGTTGCTTGACTTATAAAAACAAAACAAGATCTGTAGGTGTGATCTGACTGCCGCCAATGGCGAGATATCTCAGTAAGAGTGTAAATTTTAGAAATAAATGTGCTAATGTTTAGATTTTTTATATTGTTTATTGTCCTAGAAAAATAATGACTTGCTTTGTGATTTTTAAAGTACAACCTGCTCATCAAATATGGGCAAGCGGAAAAAGTGCAGAAACAACCAGAAGAAGCAGTCCAGAAATTTTTCATTGGACTCACATCAGAGGTCATCTGACCAACCTACCATCTTTTTAGCACCTCTCTTTCCCCCGGACTGGACAAAGTCCCACGAGTTAAAACCCGCTATGGATCAAACTATCAGCCGTTATATTTGCAGCTGTGTATATTTGCAGCTGCATACTTGGACGTTATTATTTAAAGGAAAAAAATCACCTTTGGTGCCAGCTTTTCACCAAAAAATCGCGAGTTACCTTCAAATGCTGCCATATATTCAATTTGTGCAGCGAGAAATCTCTTGACGCCTGGTTTTTTCTGTCTACAGGAACCCTCCGGAAGTCTGAAAGAGCGTGTTCTATATTTTGACAATATTTCGTGCCCCCAATATATGTGTGTCGTGTTCAAAATCTGAAAAGATGACTGGATCCATGGTCAAATATGTTTTTTGACAAATGCATATAACCAAACAATAATGGCAAAATGCTATATATAACTGACTCATGGGGAGCGCACCAGGAATCGGAGGCGTACAACGATGTTGGCGAAGGTAACGAAATTGATATCAAATTAAATCCGAAATGTGAGACTCCCTATTCTCAACTCTTGGATGCTTATTTCAATTGACAACATTAAATACATCAGGCGTTTCAAATCATTGGCAAACTTAATTGATCGCGACACTGGCTCCAGAAACGATACGCTCAATATTCATTCGTTATCCCATATCTTGCTTTCAGCTCCTCGCTTCGAAGAGATGATTAGATACTGGTGACACAAGTCCGGCCTAGTAAACTATGAACTATTAACTAGTAATACAGAGGGCGAGTTCGTGGAGTGTTTGGAGAATCCTTTTATCAAATGTGGTTCGTACAAGTTCGTAATGGGCTTTCTTTGCATCTTTGACAAAATATTCGTCGTTCTCCGAGCCGCGAGTATTTACTCAATTTTTACAATGCTGATTAATGTTTTGGTTTTGGTTATACTTTTTAGAATTATTTGATGTTATAATTTTTTTCAAATCCCGAATAAGCGAGAATTTTAGTTTGCTGTAGTATAATTGTCTATTTTGGGCTGTTAAAATAAAAATGTAATTTGTACGTTCAAAAAGTCAAGACTATTCTTCGAGTACCTTTTTCGAACGGTACACTTTTTGACAAATTTATTGAGTATATAGCAATCAAAGGTTTCAAAATTGAAACCAGCGATGCCTATAATCAAGGATAATAATATCCCGTAATCCAGCTTTTTCCCGTAATACAGTCCGAGCCGGTAATCCCCCTTATGTTTTCGAAGGTATGCAATCCGTAATCCCTTTCTCAAAATGTTTTTAAAAACTCCCAAAATTCAAATATCTTTTAAACTTTTCACGTGTTATATTAAATTGCAAGAATTGAAGCAAATACACATAATCTTTTGCATGCCTACATATGCCTACGAAATATGGAAAAATGTAGAATGCAAACAGCGTTTAATTCTGCTTAATTGTATTATTGCTATATCGAGAAACCAAGAAATACCAGATAATTTATCTAATATAATAATTGCTTCTATATATAAGAAAGGTAAATTATCAGATCCTTAAAATTACAGGCCCACAAGTCTTGTTAGCACGTGCCTTAAACTGATAACTATGCTAATGACAAGAAGATTGAATGAATGGTGCGAGAAAAACAACAAAATATCATACTATAAAGCAGCGTATGAAACAGGTACTGGATGTGAAGAGCACGTTTTTATATTAAGTTCTATCATACAAAAACATTGTAAAAAAAAAGAATATATTGTACGCACTTTTTTGTGATCTCTCGTCGGCATTTGATACCGTTAAGCATCATAAGTTATTTCAAAAACTTGAAGATATACAGCTTAGCACTAAGTTTATTAATATTGTTAAATGTATATATGCAAATGCTCAAGCTAAAGTAAGAACGTCTAAAGGTTATACGAACTATTTCTCTATTGATCAATCAGTGCTACAACAAGAAACGTTATCTCCAAAACTGTTTACACTTTTCTTGAAAGGGATAGTTCATGCTTTACATAAATCTAACCTTTCTGCAATTAGGATGGCATGTAGAGATATACACTTACCAGGTTTTGCTGATGATATTGTAATTCTAGCTACCAACTTTGATGAGATAATCTCCAAAATAAAAATCATAAAGCGATTTTTTGAAGATAATGATTTGATTATAAATTTAACTAAAACTAACATAATGATGTTTAGAACTAGCATATATAAATTTGTAAAGCCAAAAATAATGTGGAATGAAAGTAATGATATTGAAATAGTACATGCGTATATTTATTTGGGTTTACCCTTTTATGATAGATTAGACAATTATCTCACAACAAACATGTTTTATCTAAACCTTGTTCATCTTTGAATGCAGTTTTTCACACTATGTGGTAAAAGTAATATGAAAACTATGGATAGTAGAATAAAAGTATTTGACAGTTTGGTCAGATCAGTTTTAATGTATTGCTCCACAGTGTTGGGACTGTACATTACGCAAAAGGTTAATATATTTCAAACTCAATATTTAAGAGGACTTTAACATCTGCCACAGAAAACTCCAAATTACTGTATTAAGGCTGAATCAGGAGTAAATTTTCTGCATGTTGTTATTATTAAAAACACCTTAAACTTCTTCAGCAGAATATTGTTAAAGCCAGTAACTAGTCTAATTAGACAATGTCTCATATCGTTGAAATCGTGCTCATCTGATGCAAAAATGAAAATCAATTGGTACTGAACATTAGAAATTGAGTTAAAGCAATACAATATTTCTTTAGATAAGAAAATATTTGAGGAAGAACATGATATAGAATCAATGAAATCGTTCCGCTTAGAAATAAAGGTTAATATTTCTAATATTACTCAAAGCGACATTACAGAGTCTATTGTATCTATGCAAAAAAACATCTCCAAAAAACCTATATGTACTTTACAACACATTGGAAAAAAGAAAATTTTATGAGATTGAAAATTAGTTGGATTATTGTCTGTACGGCTGCACAATTGAGATCCAGAATAGCAAAACTGGGAAAAACCAACGTACTAGATAACTTTTATGATAGCAGTATTGACCCAATATGTAAATGTTGTTGCAATAATGAAACCAAAAATCTATACCATTTCATGTTTGTATGTAATGCTTAAAATAATCTAAGGAACAAATTTATAATATGAAGTATGATAAGCCAAATACTAAGGACAAATTAATGCTATTTCTCAACGATCTAGATGTAAATAAAATTAAGGATATCTATATTTATATTACTGAATGTCTTAAATGTAGAAATAAGATATATACTTAACACTAAACTAAACACTAATCTATTACCAAATTATATACACCTATGTAACACACAACGATTGTAAAGGCCAATGGCCACATCGATCTGAAATAAAACTCTATTTATCTCATCTCTCTCTATCTCTCAATTCTTTGATTATTTTGCACACAGAGAAGGAACTGCCAACCCCAATGCATCATTACAGGTTGCCGGAAGAGGGTAACCCTAACCAAGCTAATGTGCACCACTTGCAGAAACAAAAACGCAGAATTTCCGGTTCATTTAATCTCCAAGGACAACCAGTACGGGAGGGATGAGTGCTAAGCACGCTACTGGGACGCTACCATTTCCAGCGTCTTGGGTCGTCGAAGAGCTAGAAAGAGAGAAAAGGCACTTGAAGGTGAGCATCCCACATCCCCAAGCAATGCAGACGATGAACTGCCCCGTAACTCCGACAATGATGAGATTAAGTCGGACTAGAAATTTTTGCGTGTGCATGTTATCGTTTTTATTTAATTTCATTCAGATTTAATATTAACAGTTCAAATATTTTTAAAGCGGTAGTGTAGAGCACAAATGGAAGTTAAAATTATGTTTGTGCAGCAAAAACTGCAAAAGTTTAAAAGTTCTGTTAATGTTCTCTACTGAATGTACAATTACTTCACAGTTATATCTGTTTTGTAATTAAATCTTTCCCTTTATTTCAAAGTGTAAACCACTGATTAGTTCACAAGTTTGATTAAAATTAAAAAAACTTTTAAAAACTTTTTGCATAAAGTAAACAGAAAAATCACCAGAACATTCTATTAGGTTTTGTCTTTAAATAAATTTCAATCTATTTTGTGTTTAGTGATGAAAGAAAAGTTCAAATGATTCATTCTGCATTTTTGGGGTTACGTTTAAGTTGAAATTAGTGAAGTTATGCTCATAAAAGTTATTTGTGTCTAGTTGTCTCTCTATTTAATTTAGCATTTTTCCCGAATAAGCCGAAAAACGAAACCGAACACAAAACGAACTTATGATTTAATCTTCAACAAAATTTAGTAAACTGTACCGTATTTAGGTATACTGCATAAAGATAAGAGCTAGGGAGGTATACTATATTTTAGGGATCCTATATACACCAATATAATTCGTTGTTAAAAAAGGCCAAGAAATGAATGTTGCATTAAAATATAACTTTCATGGATTGAATTATATGCCTACCTAGACTTTAAGTTGATAATTGATATTAAGTGTAAACATATATTTTTAATCGATTACATAAACAAATATTATGTACATACCTAAAATATTGTTTCAAAAAATCGCATTGCATTTAAATTAGCCGAAAAATAATAAATAAACTAGATACATTCAATATATTATATTCTTTTATGGAGTAAATGTTCTAGAATTGATTGAATTTGCCACATTTGCCATGAAACGTTCGATTTATAGAGCATCATATCAGTTATATATTCATATATGAACCGATTTATTTCATCTTTCAAATAAACACCGATACATAGTCAATTTATGAAAATTGTATTTAGCAATTTTAACAATAAAACAATTGTTTCT
The DNA here is from genome assembly GCA_034694325.1 of Entomobrya corticalis. Taxonomy (NCBI): domain Eukaryota; kingdom Metazoa; phylum Arthropoda; class Collembola; order Entomobryomorpha; family Entomobryidae; genus Entomobrya; species Entomobrya corticalis. The sequence goes on along the minus strand of JAQFYG010000224.1, from coordinate 765 downwards.
CTCTAATTAACTTTAACATTATAAAAATGACTGCAGTATAATAACTGTATAACTGAACAGTGGACAACATAATAACAATTTTATAAAAATTGATTAATTATTATGGTTGTAGTGAAAATTAGTCTAGGTCTTGAACTAATAGTCGAATTTATTTTTCGGATCAGTCAATGCGCTGTATGAAGTAGCCACTCCCTTGGTTAATGAATTGAAAAGGTCTTTTAAGATTTCTTCCGCTAAAAATTAAAAATTTAATTCATCGTCAGTTAGAAACAGCATCCATGTGTACATGAGTCAATATATTTTTATTGGAGTAATTTTTTCACTTACGCAGTTGCCCGCAATAGTAGCTTTTCTCTACTGAATTTTGATGGGCCTGCTGAATCGCCAAGAATGAAGTCTGTTTCCAGAATGATATCACAACGGGTCATTAACCGATGCAGTTGAATGCTTACGAGGACATCTGCCCACTCTTCGAATTGACTGGGAGTAATTACATTTATTAAGTGCGGGTACTGGGACTTACTACAAATACATGGTGGGAGCAAAAATATCTGTCTGTCTGTCCGTCTGTCCGTCTGTCTGCGCGATAACTCAAGAACGATTCAACCGATTTTGATGAAATTTAGTATAGATATACAAGTAGTACCAAGTAACAACCCTATTGATTTTAGGCCAAATCGGACAACTTCTTCGGGGTCAAGGGTCAAAGGTCAACATTTTTTTATATAGCAACATATAGCATGTGATATATCATTCGAACGCAAA
>JAQFYG010000223.1:0-39328 GCA_034694325.1 Entomobrya corticalis | reverse complement strand
TGCCTTCACGTGGGCTTTTTATGGTGTCAATATGAACGCGTTTGCTCCTCAACCAACTCCGGGTCTTCCTCGTTAGATATTTCTATGTTTGTTGTTTCTTTAGTTGTTTGGCATCACTAATTAAGACAACAAAAAGCGAGATAAAAAACTACGAAAAATAGAGAAAAGAACTTTTTGAGTAGTGCACTTAATTGCCTCTTTTATTTACCACGAGTTTAATGATAGTACATCAGAAAAAATAAACACAAACAAAGAATAATGATAACACATAATACTGTTACACTTTGAAAAATAATAATGTTCTATCCAAAGTACACTTAATTGCATAGCTCATCAACGCCCAAAACGCACAGTCATCCTAATCTGATGACAATAAGTAAAAAAAGAGTGACAAGTTTCTCCCTTTTTTTCTAGTCATTTGTCATAAAATCCTAATTTTTACAACTTTTTACTTCAAATTTTCATCACACTTTACGACGTAATTATCACATCAGAACTATAAAAAGTAAAAAAGGCAGAAAACAAAGCATAGCAGGAAACGATAAGCAAAAATACTATGTACATTCATGTGTAATTATGATTATTCTCAGGACGAGGGTACCTTCCAAATGAAGCACAATGCTCGGGAAGCGTTGGCGAAAATGGGCTCAGAACGAGCAAAAAATCTGGGATGGCGAGACATGTGGGCAATGGTGACAAGGAAGGGTGACTCAAATATGGCAAAAACACCAATGAAAGCCCTTGCAGAGCAGTATTCTAAGAGTACCGAGTTTCACAGCTGGGGTGCTCCGGTTTCTCTCAAGGTTCAAGTTCCTCTCACATCTTTGCACGGTAAGAAGGCTTGCTACAAAGAAGACCTACATATTGTGTATATCCACATTTTGCTTGCAATATATATACCTACATAAAGCCATACTAATAATCGTAGTTTAATTCATGTTATCGCTAATCAATCGCTCATTAGCTCGCTCCTATATAGTTTTGTGAAACAGCAGAAACTATTCAACGAAAATCATCTTTTGATTATGGCCGCATCATCATCGTCATCGTCAAACTAAACTAAAGTTTGCATAGAACGGGAGGAGCAAAAGAGAGTCTAGTAAAATATTCAAAAGATTGCTAACAATAATTACATCAATTTTTACTTTTAAATTGTGCCTCTGCCTATTTCTCTCTCTCTCCAGTTTAATTTCCTTCTTGTTTTACTAGACTCGGTACAACTTTTCTTCATTCATTTGATATGTTTTTGCTTCTGTATTTATGTATAATAAGCAAGTAGAAGAGATATGAGTAAAAGTTTAAATGAAACTATTATTTGATGATCAACTTTTTGTTTGGCTCAAGAAAAAGAGATGAACAGCAAGAATTGGGAGAGAGAAGAAGAGTCGAACGAACACATTTGCATTACGTGCAAAACATTGTTTGTAATATCAGAGAAGAGAAAAACTTCATGTGAGATGAGAGAACGACGTCATGCTGAGATTCATTTGAAGATTGCTTGATGAATTTTCATCTTATCACTTTGCTTGCGAACTTAAAACTTTATTATTACTGCTATTGCTATAATTGTTAACAATAATATGGACGATGTTGATTAGACAAAAGTGTATGTATATCTATAAAGTTTGCTCCTTCTACTGTAAATTTATTCGGCGACAAAAACTTTGTACCTAACATTTTCCTTCAATGTGGACCGAAGCAAATGCGTCAAATGAAGTTACAACGATAGACAAGGCGACGATGATGGTTTTAACAAACGGCCAACAGTCACAACTCACAACACCATGGGGATAATGATGATGTATGGACAGCATCGTGTCTTTCATGAGTAATAATTTCATTCATCAGCATCATCATCACCACCACATTTATCATCTTTCTTTCGTTTCTTCCTCATTTTGTTGAATATGCAATACAATTGTGTTTAGAAGAAATACATGAATTTAAGCGTGAATTTGATATATCATGAATGAACTGTGATAATGATAGGGAAAACCAAAAATAAAAGAAGAGGGACAATGTTTTTGTCATCCTTTCATATAGTAAATAAACTGTCCGGTAAACATATTTTAAGCTTACTTGCTTCCTCACAAATTAAAACGCTATAAGATGCGCAATAAAGGGTGTCAAATATTGCAAATCTGTGTGCATAGTACAGCTTTTATTATTATTTATATAATTTAGCAAATATAGTTATGCATTTCATCTCATTAAAATTTCATTGTTGTAATTTGTTCTATTGAATAATACATAAAATATAAAGCTTGGCCGCCCTATTCATTGAGACTTTTCCGTTTTTCAGAGAGCCAGTGTGACTGGGAACCTTCTAAAGAAAATGAAAGGAGAAAAGAGTTTTGTAATCATATTGAAGGGTATGGAAGTGTCTGCAGTTGCAAAGATCCTGCACCACTTATTTTTCAGAAAACACCGTCCGCGGTAAGGAACATGCAAAACAAATCGCAGCATTGTAATAAACCTGTACAGATAATATTTACGTGTGTATTACAAAAACAATGTTAAATGATATGTTATCGTCTTGTTTCCTATTCTTTAGCTTCTTAATTATTCCACTTTTGATGTGCCAGTAGCTGTTATTGCAAGTAATCGTCCCCATTACTTGTTTAGGTGAGTACAAAATTTCCTTTGTTTATAGACTACTAAATTGAGTTGTTGTGTTCTTGGTGTAATAACAATAGCAAACGGATGACGGAAAATTTGATTACATACTGAAGTAATGTACGAACACATTCCAAGCTGTGCCGAAACTGCTATTTCACAGGATATTCTCCAGCCTTATTCCTCGAGTTATCAGAATTTTTCAAATCGTCGTCTGTTGTTTTTCTTCCAGAATGCTTCGCTCTTTACTTTCCGCGGAAGGCGCAAACCCATCAATGGTGACAGTATTCATCGATGGATACTACCATGAGCCGATGGCAGTAAGTAGGCTTTTTGGCCTTCGTGGGATCCAGCATACCCCATTAGGAAATCGAAACGCTCGAATCTCACAGCATTATAAAGCGTCTCTAACAGCCACATTTAACATATTCCCAAATGCCAAGTATGCCATAATAGTTGAAGAGGATTTGGACGTGTCGCCAGATTTCTTTAGGTATGATGATGATATAAAAACATTCTAATGATATTACTTTTACACAAACATGAACGAGCGTGTGTATACACCTCATCTCATACACGCTGAACTGCCTTTATACTTGCCATTTGAATGCATCTCACACGAACAACACCCACTTACTCAACTACTTTTCGCTGCCATGTACATAATAAAATTCAGATCTACTTGAAACCGACGCCGTGCTATACCTCTGGCTAGAGATAGGTGGATAATATTATTCCTTGCATAGTCAGTCAGTGTTCAAAAAATTCAGAGGAAATGGGCTCTCCCCGACTCCCGATCCCATATGGGTGGAAAAACAAGGCCAAAGACAAAAAACTGCTTTGAACACCTTCACAACACAATCGCCATGATCATCATCGTTATCCTTATCATAATCATCATCCATGGAAGCCAAAACAAGCCCATTATATTTTATTCATAACCTTGCCGTGTATATCATAGCATTTCAAATATGTGACACTTAAGCTCTCTCCTATTACTTTCTCCATTGTCATTCCTTTTAGCAAGCATTTAAACTACCACCGCTGTATTCTATGTTGCGTGCAACTATGGTGTTTGGTTGTCTGTTTGGAAGTATGTATACTGATAAATATATAGGCACACGCTCATGTTTAACATGCATACACAAAATAATACATATACGATACCAATTTTTCATCTAAATGTATTACACGTATGTTTCTTTTGTTTTTCAGTTATTTTAGTCAGACCGTTAGACTTTTAGATGAGGATCCTTCCCTTTACTGCATCTCAGCTTGGAATGACCAAGGATATGAGCACACAAGTGCGGACCCATCTCTTCTCTACCGTGTGGAGACCATGCCAGGTCTAGGCTGGATATTAAAAAAGTCACTTTACAAAAATGAACTGGAACCTAACTGGCCTACACCCGAAAAGGTATGTTGTTGATAGCTATCGCTCCTAGTCAACGATTTGTTCAATATTGCTTCTACATAACCTAGTTTCTCTTTTTATCAAGAGGCAGCGTTCTCTTTTCTATTAATGTATACTTTGACCGTTATTTGTCTCACCATCACCACACCACTAACATCAAATCTTTCCCTGTAGTATCTAATAAATGCAAATAAAAAATTCATACAACAACGGCAGACAGGGCAGCATCTGTTACGTAAACATGTAGTGATAGTAGTAGTAGTCGGTTATTTAGCACATGTGCTTACATATTCTATTCCCGATCGACTTTATCAGCTCCAGATTTACTGCGAAAAAAACATAAAGTTTCCTTTTTTTAAGTACTACTAAATTTGTTATATATTTATATATTTTTTAAACATATCGAGATTTTTATTTTCAAATGTGTTTTCAACTCACCTGGTTGAGTTACTAAATCAAATAACATAATTTGTTTAAATTGCATATCTATTTAAAGTTTGGTTAGCTAACATGTGCAATGAGAGCATTCACTCTTCTTTCAAATATCAACTAACTGTATATTAAACCGTATTAGCACTGCACTGCATAATAGAAAGGGATAAAACGAGTGAAAGGAAACAACCTCCGTTTTCTCACTCAATCGTTCACCAGTACTTCGGTTTCAAGCAACCCCAGCTCCAATTTTCTCCATAGCTTTTTCCAAGTGCTTTGAGTCCAGAGAGTAAACAGAAAAGAGGACAGATGAACAAGGTGTAATATAACTTGTAGTGTAGCTCATTGTACACCTACCTACAATTTAGCCTGTAACACCCTTTTCTCCACTCTCTTGTCCACCGTTTCTCTGCCGACCGACACATGGTTAAAAAAGATGCAGGAAGGAAGCCGTTGGCAATGAAATGTGTGTGTATACGACAAAGTGTAACCATATGATGATGATTGTTTTCCTGTGCACGTTCTTCCTCTCTCTCTCTTTCACCATGTTTCTCTCAAGATTGATTGAAATCAAGGAGGTAGCTAAAAAATTGTAATGCAATTTTATTGCTCCAATCAAGTCAGTCAGCCTTTCAGTCTAAATCTATATGGCTACATTTACGACATTCCCGAGAACGAGGAAACGGTAGAGTTGTGCTAGCTTTACTGTTTGCTCGAGTCATAAAACAGCATTTTAATATTCTGTGGCAATACTCCAAATGTTTTACTTTTTCACTACCAGCTATCGTTTATAATTTTATTCCTGTCTTTCTATCACAGATTTTTGGCTGTAAACGGTAACAAATTTTGTTGGAATTATTAAGTACTTATTTACGTCCGAGAAAATAAGCATGGACATTCACGTTCGAACAAAGTAACAACCTTTTTTTATATTTTTCGCCACTTCTATTTACTTGCTGCTGACAATTCAGTAAGTCTGAATGAATGAACGAAAACAGCGTATTATTATGTTTATTATTACATAGTTACGAATCCGGTTTCAATGTACGATAATAATAAAATAAAAATATCATGGAAAATGTCCTGCAGTCAGAAATATAACTACCTATCTTCAGAATATTATAAGGACACATACTCCAGCTCCAAAATACTATTACTTACGTGTACTTACACAGGAAAATTACCGTTTTCTGTTCGGTTTTCCAGCTATATGGTCGAAACTCTCTCTCTGAAAGTAGAAAATAGTATACAGGCAAAACTATTTCCAGTCTCATTCTCTCTTTATTAGACAAACAAACAGTTAGGCTTTGTACAAATTATGTGCTTCCATTGTAAATTTAGGTAGGCTGGGTCTTGATGATTGTTCCATCATTCAAACAAGCTGAAAAAAATTGGTCGATGACTTCCCGTTATCCGCGCTCTAATTCTTTCCTGTCTGTATAAATTGAACGCGATGGACGTTACATTCCATTCGTACCTACCAACCAGTATTATTATTATTATTACTCGTTGGGATACTTCATACTTGGATTAGTATACGGATCGTCTGTTTTATGGCCATGTTACTCTTACTACTGCCGGGGCTCCAAAACTGCGCGCCGCGTCCCAGTACGCTCTATCAAAATCATTATATTTCATATCCGTCCTCTTTCAAAAGGTATTCTAGGCGACAGATAAAATAACACACTGAAGTAATAGTGTACTCTATTCATACAATTTGCAAAAGAAACAACTTATAATAAAAGCAGGTACTTAACTATACAAGTTGCATGTCACGTAAAAAAAGAGTATCAACCAAAAAATGTAAGTAAGACCATTGGTCCCAAGTGGCGTGGCGTTTTTTGGAAAGGTGTTTCTTTCATGAGCAAAAAATGTAATGAAACAGTTTTTTTGAATAGATGTCCTTTGCTTTTTTCTGTGAAAGTACCAAAAAACTTTCCTCATTAAAAGCACAAAAAAGATGTGCGTGCAGGAAAACTGAAAAAAACACAACAGTATAGATAGATTGTAACCATACATAAACATGTTGCTTTTTTACCTTCGTCGCATAACATCTTATCTGTTTGCTTTACTATGGTGCTGTGCCATAAAAAGTGAGCAAATAGTGGACACAACATGTTTTAATATAAAAGTAGAATAGTATTGTGTTAGGAATAAAATATAAATGCATGTCATGTAAAACAACAGAGTGAAAGTTGTTTGGCCAGGAGAATGCATGATGCATCGTCATCATCAACGCTGACTGGGCAAAAAGCAATTCCATAATATTATCTTTTATATGAATAATATGTCACATTTTGTTTTTCACAGTTATTGTCCGTGTTCCAGATGCTTCGTCTGGTTGATTTGTTGTAAACTTGCAGTAGTTTCGATTAGAGGTGTCCAATATACTCTGACACATTTATAATTTCACATTGTGTCTATTATTATGTTACATATGTATGTACTTATGGTTAGATATTAATATAATGTCATGCGGCTACTAGCATGCATGTTTTCTGTCACTCATACAAAACTCGAAGGATGTCAGCAGCGCCAAAAAGTTTTTTATGTTTGATATTGCTGGTGGTTGTGGTGTTGATGTCAGTTTGGTTTTCATCGGTGATTTTCTTCTGGTTTTACACACACATTATGTCTAGTATGTAGTTTCCAACTGCTTTTGTTCTTCTTTGCCTAAACTAAAATAATATTGCCATTGTTGCTGTGATGATAATGATGATGTTCTTTTTTTCTGGTTTTCGGACACAGATGTGGGACTGGGATATGTGGATGAGACTGCCAGACATTCGTAAAGGGCGTGAATGTATCATTCCAGATGTGTCAAGAACATACCACTTTGGTGCTTCTGGCTTAAATATGAATTCCTATTTTCAAGATGTCTACTTTAAGAAACGATCTTTCAACACGTCTCCTGGCGTTCGCCTTACGGACGTTGATAGGTAAGTGAGTTGTGGTGACTTTCTTTTCACAAAGAGAGCGTGACTGACTTTACTTGACTGTTACCACTGCTATACTGGAAGACAAGTCAGAAAATGCCTTCAACAGAAATACATATTGTCCGTATAGTGTCACATAATATTGTCCGACCAACTGGAGTAGAACAAACACAACGTATAGAGTACACTACTATGCGCCGCCACCGCCACTACCACCATCACTTCCTTCCTTTTCCCATTTCCTCACATTCTTGCTTTCCTCCTCCTTTCTGACAATGTTACTCAATCCACCTTTCACTCAATCAACTCTAAAACAAAACTTTATTTGCCCCTTTGCTTTACCCAATCTCCAGCTGTATCGCCATCACCGTTCACTTTTACATCCTTGTCCAATGCCCAATATTTAAACATTTATCACTGGAAAGCACGAAGACTATACACCAACGTAAATTTCATCATCGTTTCTTTTTATTTGAATTTATGGGAGGATAAATACCGTCAGATCTCGTTTCAAAGATGTTCATTCCTGTGTATCTCCTCTTGGTTAGTTTTCTCTGTTGTGGCTTTGTTAAATAACTCTTGTTTTGCCACCAGAATTGAACTTTGTGCCCTTCAACAATCTTCTTGTATTCATTTCATTTTAAAGCACACGTCATTTTTTTTCTTACATTTACTGAATTTTTACTTCTGTCGTTATGCCTTATATTTTATTCTCAATATTGTTATTACTAGTATTGGCCTTCTGGATTTGATAAAATGATACACTTTTATTAGCATTCCAACCAAAAATAATGACATACATGCATGTATACTTGCTAGTTTGTAGAACCATCTTCCTCCCTTTAGCTCTGTCTCCTCGAGTTTTTAGTTTTTAATTCTCTTGGGCGATTCCAACTCCAACTACCGCACTCTTTCCACATGGATTGACATGGTGTAATTAATGAACAACTTTGACAAGCTTATAATAAATCAGTGAAATAAACCTCTTTTCGATGGTGAATCGTTCCAAGTATATATAACGAACATGTCATTTCCTTAGTTTTCCCCTATAATTCATACATTCAGTTCGCAATAATATATATACCTTTCTTTCCATGTCTTAAGTACCATTTTCTTGTCTCTCTTCCTCTTCATCTTGTCATCTTTCCCCATTCATCTAAAAGTTTTGATTCTGTAGCCTTCCTCTTAAGAAAGCGAGATGAGTTTAGTATATGCATTCCTCCTTTTTCCTCATTGAACCTGTCATCCCATTCTTCGCCCTTCCATTCAATGACTACGCTCATATTATCCTATAATTTTAAGACTATTAAAATGCCAAAATTTTCTCAGGAATTTAAGCATCTCTTAGAGAGATGAATGAATGAACGAATGAAAGACAGTTTATTTTTGAATAAATAAATAATTCGCTTCTTATGTTTCATTTCTTCTAACTGTATCGCTTTCAGAATTACTATTATTCTTATTTCTGTTGAAGACATTTTCCTTTCCCATTCATTGTTATTATTGTGGAACCACGAGAATAAAATGTGTTTCTACAAAAGCACTCCCATTCTTTGCACAAATAAAATGAATGATTAATCAGATGAACGTGAAGTGACTGAATGTTAATATTAAAGTGGTGTGCGTGGCTCAGTATATTCTCTGTGTAGTACTTATTTATTTATGTCTTTTTATTCCAACAGCTTGAAGCAAAGCAGCTACGAGAAGAAAGTCAGAGACCTGCTCGGTATCGCCACAGTAGTGGACCACAGTAAATCCCCATGCGAGACTAATTTTATTCCAGATACAAAGGTTAGATAAATAAATACTATATATAAACTCTCTCTCTGTCTGTGTGACTACGTTTATTATATTATGTCCATGTTGTTTTACCCGTAACGGACATTAAGTATGCATACATATAAAATGGTAGGTAATTGATAGCATCTCATTACGTAAAGTTCTTTATCATCCTTCTATACCTATAAACCAGGAAGAAAGCTAGACAACAACTGCTGTTGCTTCATAAGATAGTTTTTTTTGCGTAACAAAGATGCTCATATAGATGTAACTACGTAGAAAGTATAGTAGTAAGTAATACACCCACACGTTTCTTTTCTGATTGTTAGTTTTCTCCTTCTGAACCGGAAGTAAATTGTTGTCTTAAAAACTTTAGGGAAAACTTTTTCTGTTCCTGTCGCTTCTAATATTCCCAAAGATTTTATGAGATTTTCTAAACAAATTTCCATCATACATAATATGAGTGTGCCCAGGAGTACCTATCCGTTTCTCCTTACGTATACTTTTACACGTGTGTTCCCATGGTTCTAAGCATATTATACCATGAAACCATATAGCTACCGCTCCAGCCAGACTACGACTATTATAGCTTTGAGCATTGAGTAAACAATAATCTTTATTGGATTCTATAAGGACTTTCACGTCTTTCATGAGAAGGGAACAATAACTTTGAGAAAGGGAAAAGAGGTTTTTCTTCCTTGAGAAGGTTATTATCAAACGTTTTACCGTTATTATTACCTATTATTATTATCATATGCTCTCTTTTCAAGAAAGACGGCGTTATTTTGCTGCTACTTTTTTGGTGGAAAGTAGCCTTCCGGGTAAAAAAAGAAGATCTTTTATATAATCAAAAACAATGCAGACAAATATAAGTGTATAAAATGGTTGGATAGACACATATATTTGTAGTTTAAAAGGCTTAATCTTTGCACTCCCATTTGATTACTAGCATATTTAACACATGCATATTTGCCACGTCACGTTCCCCTTTGCAATATTCAAAACGATATTGTTTTTAAGCGGATGTATCTCTGTCTGAAAAAAAAGAAATATTTTCCCTCTGAGAGTTTACCCTGTTTCATTGTAATATCATGGTTTGATGCGTTTGAAAATTTTCCTAGAGTTCACACATGCATACTCTATAGTGTAGAGACTGAATGAAAGAGAAACACAGCAAAAACTTTAGTGGCGGACTACCGACACAAAATACTATATGAACAGGCAACGCACAAAAGTTTCGCTTTTTGTTGTTTTTGCTTGTTTAGGTTTGATTTAACAAAAAGGGGAAATGGAAAGCATAAGTGTCTGTATTAAAATAAAAGGACATTTACAAAATAAGTTGTTGCCTTTGTAGTATGCATGGTTAAGACCAGAAGGGAGAAAAGTTGGAGGAAATGATAAATATTTTTAAAAGAGTCAAGGAACATGTAATATTTCCAATGAAGTTTTTGTTTGTGTGTTCGACGGTCACATACGTTTTCTGTACAAATTTAAGATAGCTCCATAGAGTTATAACAACCCACACGTTCACACAAAAAGTAAATTGGCGTTTATAAATGCATGAAGTTCTTAATATTTAATGCTCTTATAGTTTAAAAAATATGCAGAATTGGCATTCTTAAACTGAGAGTGTGACCTGTTTAAATACATTTTCGCTTTTGTTGGTGTTTTTACAGGGGGAGATTTATGTTATGTATATAAAAATGGATGACCCGAGGGACTTTAAAACTTGGCTTCAAGTAGCAAAGGTAAGCACGTTTATGTAAATATTTTCTAAAGAGACTCCTTTCACTTAACCGTTTTGTTACTCTTTTAATATGGATTATTCCTTTGCGGCTTTGAATACGTAATACTTAGAAACAAGAAGAAATTCTAAAAAAGCTTTGTAGACCGCTATCTTACTAACATTTTACTTTTTTCTTGTAAACATTTTGTCATTAATACAATTATATGAATATACCGGTAACCTTTATACAAAATTATTAATTGATTGTCATTTTAACTTACTGTTTTCTTTTATGTCGTTCAACTCGAAATAAAAAATGGCGTTGCTGCAATGTAAAAAACATATTCATAATCAAAAGTGTTTCAAAATATGGGATTTGGATGCCCGTGGATATCACAAAGGAATGTGGAGGATTCACTCAAAGTTTAATCAGCTCTTCGTAGTTGGAGTTCCTTTCTCCCCATACTCGTAAGTTGGTCAATTTGAATTTCCACTTTTAAAATGCAGAAAACACAATATTTATGATATATCTTTATACTTTTGTCATCTTGTTTCTAAAAACACTTATAAAAAACTATGCCAAATTTAGCTTCACTCATCTGCCTCTTTTTCACAAATTGAATTCACTAAATTGAACTTTCAATCTTGAAGTATTAAAGTGTTCAAGAAAAACGAAAAATCAGTAGATGCATATTTTGACGACTGTGTATTTACTCCAATTTGGAGTTAACTCCATAGGGATCATGTAGAAATTGGGTAGGTTGCTACTGCAACTGTAGTTAAGTAAGTAGGATAATAAAAAACAATATGAAGATATGTCATTGGTGAAAATTATTAAAGATAGTATTCATATCTATACACATGGAACATATTTATGTTCATATTAGATAGAAGCGGCAATCAGTCAGGCGTCAGTCAAACTTGTTTATTTCTACTTTCTTTTTTATATATTTTCCATAAAAAGAAGAGTTTTTTTTGTAAACAGAACGTTTTTTACTACTTGAGATTTTTCATTTTGACATGCACAAGAAAATCCGTTCCACTTACTTTACTCCCTTTTTCTCTCTATACTTTTCAAGAGAATCTCATGCATATTGTAAGTCATTCTCAAGAATCTCAACTCAACTTTTTTTTCGAAAATGTATTTTGAATGGAGTAAAGTGAGTGAGTGAGTGAGTGAATGCCAATCGAAAAATAAGCCTCTCCATTCCATAATGTGCAGAATATTACTTTTGCTCAACTCTTATAGAAGATTGTGTAGTAATAGCATATTATTATAGATATCTAAAGAGAAACGATGCTGTTGCTGGTTGGCAACACTACTTACAAGAGTCTGTTTGAATGCTGCACAAGTAAATGGATTACCAGAGTGCGGGGTCGGAGAAAAGAGAGAAAACATATAAAAATGTGCATTTATGGACATATGTACATAATGATGAGCAAGTTATGTTGAAAAAAGATGTATTTATTTTTTCAAAACTCTGAACACAAGTGGATACTTACCTATTTTATACTTCACTTTAGTCACTGTTACAATACAAAAAATGAGAAATGCTGCGAATGTCTGTGGAATAAGTAAGATTGAATTTTATGTTACACAGTTACTCTGCTAAAAAAGATGCTGACGAGTTGTCTATGTATGTGCCTATGCTAAATCGATAAAAGAAACTAAATTATTAAATGGCACTAATAAATAATCCTTTCAGAAATATGAAAATTTGCTGTACTGGCAAAATATTTTGAAAGTTTTCCAAAAAATTAAAACTGAATATGTAATGGAATAAATAGTAAGAACTTAACTTTTAGAGAATTTTCAGATAAAAAATGTTTTACATCGTAAATTGCTTAGTTTTGTAGACACTACATGCTTGCCAGAAAAAAACACTAATGAATGATGAGATCAGGAAAGTAACTTTGGTCGTCTGATATTTGTTTTTTTTTAATGCAAAAAATATGTCCGGTGAAATTGTGTAGTTAATGTGCTTCTATAGATAAATAAATATATGCTGATACATAACATTGGATGATTCAAGTACCATTTTGCTGACATTTCAATTCTGACGATTTCGGTTCAGTTATCTTCCGCAACTGTAACTTTCTGTTTAGGTATTACTGTATGATGGTGTCATAGTGCGTTGAACACTGAATGTTTAAAGAAAACGGATGTTCCACCTAGCGTAGAAGATTTGAAATCTAGCTTCACCATTTCCTCGTTATTATTGAGAAATCCATTAGACGAACCTTTGATAATATTTTTCAGCTATGTGTAGCGTAGCATATTCCCACGTAATATTACAGCTTTTCAAAAGAAAGTAAAAGCTTTTTTTCTACCAAACGTGCCGACTTCAGCTTTTTTCTTGTCTGCACGTCTGGTATATTTGTCTACTAGATAAATTATAATTCTGTAGAAAGCATGTAAATATCAAAAGTTTTTGATCAGGTTTTATTTAGTAAGCAGACAAGCAAAACCGCTTTGCGAATGATGGAAAATCTGCAAAGATTACTACTTAGGGATTACTAAAAAATTGAAATAGTTTTTGTTTATTTGTTGTATCTGAAAAGTGAAGAGTGTACTTACTGATAGATATATACATTTATTGGTTTTGTTACATCACGAGGCTCATATCCATCTTGTTGAGTTCATGTTACTTAAAAAACAAACTAGCAATCTTAAAATAACTGATGCAGACACTTATATGTCTGGGTAAACAATTTTTTTTCTATGCTTTAATCTTTTAGGATTTAATATTAGTTATGTGATCATCAATAAATAAGATAATGTAAATGTGCATTTCTTTTACCACTTTTCAGAAATTACAAGCCATCAAATATCACACCAATTTACCTGGATTCTGAGTCACAGCAGGCAAAGGATGTTCGAGGCTACTGAGCATAAAAGGATTTCCTACAATTTCATTAAACGAATCAATTCCACAAATTCAGACTGACAAATTACTTATCTCTTGGGTTTCCAAAGCACATCAGGTGTCAGATTGAAGAAACTACTCTTGTAACTTTCTTCTGGTTTCGGACTGTGTCTTGGGAAACACCAGCACAAAAAGCCATTTTTATCAACTTCACTACTGTACCGAATCATTATAAAAGAGGACTTTCATTCATGCATAAAGAGATAATATAAAATATAAAAATTTAACTTACTCTATTTACAGAACTGTCAAAAAAACTGCTTTAAAACCCGTGAATCTTCTTTTTTTAAATAAACTGTCTGTGATGTGATGCTAAAGTTGTCATACTTAAACATTTAATGTATATGTAAAAAATAGTTAAGGAAAGGTATAGAAAATTTAAAGAAATAGTAGATACAGGAGCTGCTACTGAGAAAATGTTTCTTGATGTTAAGATATTAATTATAATATTGATTGATACGAAATAATATTATAAAGATGTATACATGATGTTTTTTGTTAATATTATATACTGTTATCCAACAGCATCATATGATTGATTACGTATGTGTTGTTAAACTTTGACTATGAATGAGATGAAAACAAACCTTACATACAGCTATTAAATAGTAGTTATTGTTAGTGTTGAACGAATTATAAAATAAAGCCATGTTATCAAGTTATTATAGTAAACTTGTTATATGACCAAAATTCGTTAATCCAATCATTTTTTTTTTCTCATAAGGTTAAATTTCTCTTCTTCAGATCAACTCATACTCAATATTTCATACTTCTACGTAGATGGCTTCGAAATTTTCATTTAAGCATACATGATTTTAATAACCGTTAATAAAAATCAAATAAGTCATATGAGTATTTATGATTTTTTAAAATATATTTTATTGGCGTCAAATGGGTTATTTATTACAAAGGTGAAATGTACGTCTAACTACATCTATCTACAATATAATAATAGGTACTAACATCTCGTTGCTTTCGTTTCAATTCATACATTCCTTAAATATACATCATACGACAGATTACATCGATTATATTTAAAGCAGTAAATTATAGTTACTGTAAACATGACATGGTATTCATAATAATCAATCTTAGTATTAGTACGCGATCAAACTGAAATAAAAATTGAACAAAGAAATTCAAAGTATAAACAGAGGCTTCCAGCGGCTAGTAACTCAACTGCTGTAACTGTAAACGATGTGTTTTGTCCGTTTTCCGTTTGGTATTTTTAAAGCTCAAAAGATGGCACGGACGTATGAATGCTCAACCACTTTCTCCTTACTGCTTTCACTTTGTTTAGTACGTAAAATTTAATGTGTTTGGCTGCATTTTTAATGACACTTAAGTTTTCTACGCTCTTTTATTACATTATATGCTAACACAGATTTTCATTTATCAAATTATTCTTCACAGATCACTACATATTTTATACAGATTAAAGTTAAATAATTCCATGCACTAACTAGGAATTCAGTAGTCAATTTTCCGCGCTTATCAGTTACCTATAATCAATCATTTTGCCATTATTAAACAAATGTTAAACTCACAACAGTATAATTTATTAATTCACTTAATTCAAGTTAAGTTATTAGCCTCTGATTTACATACCCGTAAGGAACCTAAAAGGATGCTAAAGGATGTTGCTTGATGCCCCATAACAATTTTTGTCACATTTCCTCCGTAACATTAGCGCATAGCCCTCCATGGTAAAAATAATGAATGATTATCGATTATGTAATATCTTTCTTATCACGTACTTAGCTTTAATCAAACGTCTAAAATATCTAAAATACTTATGTTGAAAATCGTTGGACTTTTTAACCTTCACTTAGGTCAAACCTAGTTAAATTCGGATTACAAGTGGCCGAGAGAATGCCACCAGACAGACATGGAGATGTTCTCTTGGGATTTTGATTGCGTAAAATATCTTTATTTGTTTGGACATCAATATTGACCAATTCCACATTCCACCAAAGTACAATAAAACGAAAAGTATCAAAACGTTGTTTAAAACGCGTTTCCCTGCAGAAACAATAAAAAGTTTATTGAAATTGAAAGATGTGTGATTATGCACTTGTACTTCATGAAGAAAAAACTGAATCCTGTCATTACAATTCCCAAAGAAGTAGATCCTTCCATCCATGGTTGCACGCAAACTTTGTAAGTTATTCTAAACGAGCATTTAGAGGATAAAAGCACAAGTAGACAAGACTAATAGTAAGTATAAAAATGGTGTCTACAAACTTAAAATAAGAAAGCAATTTATAATTCGTTATTTCGTAGTTGCAGTAAGATTAAATTTTAATTCACTACTTGCGTCAAACAATCACTCAAATATCTGGGAGTCTACATGTGATTATCTCTCATACATACATGCCATTTCGCACCGGGATTAATGCTTTTAGTTACATAGTGTTAGCATTTTGAAAGGAACCCGCATAATTAATTCAATCAAAGTAATTCAGGTATGCATTACTATACCATCACTACATATCATCAAGCTTGGCAATACTTTCATAAATTATGTATATATACATAAATAATAGTAAATTTTGCTCAAGAATAATTCTTTCGCTGAATAATCTCCTGCTTTGTGCAGAAAATGTAATATTGTCATAATTTAAATATCATCTCGTTAATAATCAAAGGTGGGTTAGCAATTAAATAGCGTCTGTCATTAAATCAAATTTTTGTTCCGTTATCGTTTTGATGGCAAAATCAATCCTATACTGAATCCCCCAGCGTTTCTATAACTAACTATTAGAAGTATTAGAACTAACATTTTTACCAGTGGACCAATCAACATTTTGTGTCATCACATTCATTCCAGTGTAGACTTTACGTACCAGTCGCCTTAATTCATAGCAAAATTTTTTGCTATTATAAATTGTAAAAAATGAAAAACAACAATGATAAGGGCGTTAGACAGGAATAGGCTTGTTCTTTTTCCCGTAACGATCTTTACATTCGATTTGGTGGGACGTCAATGTTGTCATAGGATAGTCCGTAATTTCATGAATTGACTCCTCCATACTTGAAGAAGAATGACGGCAACAGCAAATAATATTCTTATAAATTGTTCGAATTCGGGCAGGTGTGAAATGACAAGTGAACTGACAGCTTCCACACGAGAATATCCCACGACTTCTTTCCGGAGTAGGTGGAGGGATTCCAGGTGGAGCTGTCAATAAGCTAGCAGCATCAGTTGACGGCCTATGCCGTTTCGCATATCTGCATAGCAGCATGGTTAGCAGAATCAGGTAGACGCCAAGGACGACAGCAACGTAGATTCCTATTTCCAAAAAGAAAATAAACAAAAGTTCGTTACTCCTCCGCAGTAAAAAACCGTCATCATAAAAACATTCTCGTTACAAAATTTCTGACTTCATAATAATTTCAGGAAATAAATTTACTGTGGTAATAAAAATAAAGAATAATTTTTACCAGCATTTGCTCGACTGGCTCTGTGCATCGCAAGTAATTTTGCTTTTTGATCAGCAGGCATCATGATATGCTTGTAATGTGGAAATGATCCTGATAGGCCGTGGCCATAGCTAGAGGTTTCGTTGGAAAAACCCTTCGCTCCTGGGGGTCGCATCATTTTGAATGTTTCGTGTAGTGGAAAATTAAGTGGATGATGAGTTATCATTTAATTGAACATGCAGAAGAACAAAGACACGTGTGAAGTCAATGCTCTTGATCTTCTTTCAAGATAATTTTTTCTTTCAATTTTGCTATTCTTCAAAGATACAGGTTCTAGGCCAATTCATCCAGTCCGCGTGTCCTGCAAAAGAAGACATAGAGCGATAAACAAGATTATAGAAAATGGTCAAATGATGTTTTTGAACTTATCATGCCACGATAAAACAGAGAACTATGGGAATGTACAGGTTGTTGTTTTTCCTGTGTAGGCGAGATGATACCTTCGTAATATGAAGACTAGTACATAAAATATTGATTTCAGAACAGGTCCAAATCTCAACGATATACATATTCTCTGAGAGGAACCATGTTCAGTACATTAACATGCTACATTCAAATACCTAGACACTATGAAGTCATTGCCATATTTTGTCAACGATATCAGCTAAGCACATAGCTTGGTTCCTGGAAAATGTGAAATGGAACCGGTGGCAAGGTTCTTTAATGCGATTTGCCTCATGTTATTATTTCATGTAATATCCACATTTGTTTCGCTCTATGTGAAAGTTATTTTCCTGTGGACGGATTACTGGAGGGATTCTGCTTGAATTGACAAATAGATTCAATAGCAAAACATTTGTTGCCCCCTTTCACATCCATCCTACTTCTTTCTTTATTTTTGTTGTTTATCTGCTGATGTCATACGAAAAGAGAGTTTATGCAATATGATTGATGACCGTGACTCTTTGATGTGCCTACGGCTTTAAAATGCATAATAATGTAAGTAGGTGGACTTAAGAAATATGAATTCGTACTTAATACGGACGATGTATTATGTCTCATAGGTCATGGCTTTAACCTTAACCTTTTATTGCATGTACCCCAAGAAGAACCACTCTAAAGATCCATTTTTGCTACTTGAAGAATTTGTATCCTTTAAACTATTTTGTCCAGGTCTATCAAGAATATATTGACTACTGCTATTTATAAAAAGGTTCATATTTTAAGGTGAAAAACTTTCTCCATAATATTCTAAACTAGAGTTTACAAAAGTTTTTCCAACTACAAAAACGCGCACATCAGTAATTCCCACCCATGGTGTTAATATATTTTTGCCTTTGTGTCGTCGTAATCCACATGCAAAGTCGCTTTTCTACGAACTGAAAGGTAGGCGACCTATTTGTAAATATTATTCTAGCCGTAATAACAGTGTTTAGTTAATATTATCCCATCTTTCCAGCCCAGCACGTGCGTTATATAATTCTTTGTTGATTATTAATATAAGCATACCTATTAGTATATCAATCAGCGTCAGTGATAATACACTTTGTTTTTCATTGCTTCATATAATTTTCCAGGATGCTTACACAATTATGTCCAAACTACGGTTTGTGGGAGTGAAAACCAACATGGTTTTACATATTGTGATAGAAAGGGCTGTTGAATGAATGATGTAAAAATTAAAGCATCATTGACTGACCGGAAATTATATAAAAGGAAGCAAAAACGTTGTCATCAATTTGCAAAAACAATTAGTCATATATTATTCCTTGAATTTCCAGAAAGTTGATTCTACAGTTATAATTTTGCAAAATAGCTTCCAAAAAGAATCTAAACATACCTTCTATTTTTTTACCTGATTATTTATCATTTTGTCAAAATTACGCCCACCGTTCATACAACTTGTTAATGAGCTTAATCATTTTGTGATTCATCAACTTTATTACAAATTCCCTGATTTTATGATGATGTTGTGTACTGGATTCTCTTTTAAACTGCCTACACACTTTTCCTCCTTGTATAATCGTAAACAATTAACCATAATAAGCAACTTTCACCAGAAGCAGCATGAGTATTCATTAAAATGCACTGATGAATATTCCACGTGCCCCGATAAATTTCAATAATAATAGTATTAGTTGATGCATTATATCAAAATTAAATATTAACAACCAGCGTACACACTCACCACTATTGCATTATGGGCTTTTCAACAACCTAGTAATTAGTAGCAGTTGCCCATCCGTGTCATCGCCAGTAAGCAGTCGCAACTTCTCATGTGAAGCATCTTCAAGCATTATTAATTTGTGTAAAAGTTGTTCTCCTCACCACTTGCAAACTTTTCAATTTCTGCATTTTCCTAACTCAATTTTGTGAACGTTACTCATACTACAAGGAATTTTCCACTGCTAACAGCAAACAACTCTGCTTACTTTGTTGCCTTGCTTCTCTGTATACTTATGTAAGTTCCTTGGCAAAACGTCACTTTTCCCTTCAATGCGGTAATGCATACGGTTTCGGAAAAATTGTGAGCCACGATGATAATAAAACGCTTGTTCTTTGCCTCATGATGAAAGTAAGAGTATTTATTATAAAGGTGTATATATAGGTATTATACGTATTTATATTCGTAATGTATATGTTTCCGTTAGATGCGGATTGTTATGTTATGTATGCTTTTTTACGCATTACGTAACGTATTTCCTGTGTATAATATTTATGTTGGCCTCGGTGTGCCTACGTCTATTGTTATTGCAGTACATAATTCATGAAGAGTGGTTGCGGCGGCTGTATGAAAATTTAGTGGTAACAGGGGGATCATTCCGTTAAAATAGGCATTTAGGCATTTATTGTGGGAGAGGGTGTGCGCTATCATTAAAGCAGAGGTTGATGTGGATGATGTTCAAGTCGTGTTATTACTAGAATTCTTCTGCTTACATGAATGGTGAACTAACTTACTCTGTGCTCAGCAGACATTTTAGTTGCATAATGAACTTGAATGTAAATTGCATTCAGAAGAGTATTTCAGAGTGTCAGAGTAAAAAGTGTAGGTACTACTGCACGAGTATATCATTTAAGTGGATACATGTCTCCTTTCACTACTTATTATGTAAGGATGTAACCTCATCGTCCTCTCGTCGTTTTATCCTTCTTCTTATTCGAATAATCAACATTGGAATGGGACAAACTTTTCTTTCGAAAAAAATGGAACGTTTTCAGAGTTTCGATTGGTCTCATTTATTCCCTATCTATACCGCACTTTGCTTTATACAATCATTTTACGTCTTCTTCTCTGAATTATATTATGCAATATCATCAGCATCATCTTCGTATCAGAGAATCCCTTTTGGAATATAACATACATAAAAGAAGTGAGCTTTTCACAAGGATATGTGCCAATTTGCATAGGAATTTCTTTCAAGTGACTAACTGGAAAAAGCTTTTAAACGAAATAGTTCTCTCACTGTATGAGGCACAAGTAGAAAATTGGAACGTTTTAACTGTGCAGCAAACACAAAATGGGAATGCGGTTGCCACAAAGTTATTAACATAATAGCATAACGTACTATATCACCATACCCTCCCCCTGCTGTATAATAACAGTCTTCAATTGAGTCTATTTTCCTAATGTAAGCTATAATTCTCGTTTGCGTTAAAATTCCACGGTTGCCTTTCCTTTCTCATCAGTTTTGTATGCATTTATTTACCAACGCACTAGATTTCATGCGTCGTTATATAATGACAACGAAACGATGCAGTGCTTATTAGAAATAATTGATGCTTCAGCCATTGGGTTTACGTTCATAATTGCAAATTCCAATGAATCTTCTTAATTTTCTATCATCATCTCAGCAGATGATACCTTGGTTTGAGGTATGTTTGATTATCGAAGATATTTGAGTCGCCTAGTTCCTAGTTTCAGGCATCAGGCATCTTTCCCTGTCTGGAGGAAGCTTTACATATGGATGATATGATATTTATCATGTAATCTGGTGCACAATAATTGCTGCAAATTTCCTGGCACTGATCCATCCCTACAGCAAGTTTCACTTCTCGATAATGTGGCATTGAATATGGTGCAAATTCCATATCACGCACAGTTTAATGAAGAATGTAGGTGTGCTGTAATTGGTAAAAAATATGTTGCACCTGTGCCAGATCAGATAGCAATCAATGCTTCTCATCTGTTATATGCCATAATTGGTAAAATTATAAAGCATAATGATAATATTATGGTTTAATGGGCAATTCTTGACGAGAAGGTAACTCGGCTTGCTTCAGAGGAAACTTTCATGCTTAATTATATATACATACTTAGATCTTGACAAATTTTACTAGGCTTACTGTATCCTTTCATCCCCGGCTATTAATTAATAACAATTTATAATATGGGGATTGAATGCCAAGCTCCACACAAAATTGCCATTACATTTCCGAGTAAGCTGTCTAGGCTTTTGTTAGTACCGCAATCTGCCCAAACCATAAATTCGATTATAGAAATACCTTTTCATAGGTTGCCGACGTGTAAATATGTACTTGTGCAAATAAAATTTCATGGAAACAAATACGTTATATATAGACTAAATAAAATTTGTCTATGTAACTATATCCCTAATGAGAAGATAACTATTTGTTTTTTATGTTGGCAAAATTGGATAACAAGCAATGAATGCATAGCTGAAATACAAGGGAATAACAACTTAGTATTCTCGCCTTGTTGTCATCATGGTTATTATTACCAAAAACATTTTCTGTTTTTCAATGAAGTTGTATTCGAGGAATAGTTCATAATAATCTTATCTTTCCTTTATCAAATATTTGTTGTTTCTAACCACTTCAGAGAAAAACTTTCATTATGTTTGGAAAACAAAAGTTTTTTATTACTTTGTTGTCTTCACTTCACAGTAGAAAGTTATTTTTATCAGACTAAATTTTACCTTTCACTAATTTCCTGTCAAATAGAGAAATAGTTATGTTATTATTACCTAGAAAGTAATATTAAAATTTGAACAATTTTTTTTAAACTCTAACGAAGCCCCGTGAACTTCCTTCCGGGAATATACTGCTTACCTTCCAAGGTTACACTTGATTTTCGTTCGTAGAGGAAACACTGTTTCCCTTTTCTCCGAACACGAGCTTCAGACAATGGTTGGAAATTAAATTTCCGTCTGCATCCTCTGATTCAGGAAAATACTTTATCATGATTTCAAAATAAACAGAAATTGGAATGTAAGACTGATGCTGATGGAAGCTGGTAGTAAAATAACGTTATGTCATGTCGCCATTGATGAGTTTCCGGTTTCGGCGAGTGGCAAAAAAGTGAGCGATACGTGACAATGTGAGAACAATGACGTGTAAATTCATAGATCGTTCCTCTCGGTTGTGGTTGATGATGCATGGCTTTTGTATCGATTCATCACATGAGGACAAAAACCTTTCTAAAAACAATATACCTATCACAGTGGCCTTTTGTGATGATATGTGGTCAAAAGAAAAGGGCATTCATGCAAGAATGGAACAAAGTTGGGATATCAAATACGTGTTTCTTGCCTTTTCCGTGCACTCGATTTTTCGAAAGCCTTATTGCTTCATAATTTCCATCACACAGAATTGCAATAATGGGTACATAAGTAAACGACCACTCTGCATAAAGTACTATTTCCGATACTGCTTGACTAACGACTTGTTTCAAATAATCCCACACACGCGCTTGCCCTTTATTATGAGAGCTGTCCCTGCTGTTTTTGCTAAAACATCTTAGACCAAAACCTCCCACTTTGCTTATGAGAAGAACATGGAGACACGAAAAAATGACGAATACTTGATGCTGCTAAGGTCATTCTCAGAAGTGACACGATAACACTATTACCAAACCATGACATGTCATCATTTACAATGTACATAAATAAATACATTTAAGCATACAAGCATTCATATGAATTCCACTTCATTCAATATTGAACTAACAAACAAATGAAATAATATTGAAAATAAAGAAGGAAAAACAAACTTTTAGGACATCGGTTTCAACATTTTATTAATGTGTCTTCGGGTTTCTTTCTTCGAGGTTAAGTATACATTTCACGGTGGTGTGGCTTCAGCCTCTATTATTTATTTATTTTGCTCTACCTGGATTGCACTTGTTTGAGTGCTGCCTATCATATCTCAAAAGAAAGCTCTTGTGCACACATTTTATACACTTATGTACTCACAGGAAAGGGAACAAGATGCAGAGAAGAGTAAATGGATACTCTATAAAACAATTTGTGAGTTGAAAAGTTTTTTTTTCATGTTTGTGATCCTCAGATCGTGGGGTTCTTTCTCTTTCGTAAGAAATATAAGAAGACGGAGAAATGGGAAAAAATAATTTTTGGATTTTGTGACAGTGAATGATTGAAATAAACTTGATTGCAAAAGGCTAAATTACAATTTCGAGATGTTCGATAAAGGGCACCCTTAGGACTTATGGTTGTATATATATTACAGCAAGTAAATTACCAATTTTAATAATAATATGGGCGCATAGATATCACGTTGCATAATCATGTTTTATATATGATGAATTTTTGTTATTAAGAAACATGTTCAGTGAGCGGATGCGTAAATTGAAAACGCAGCGTTCTATTTAGTAGCAGTTGCTCTAACATTTCATTATAATTATGACAGAGGAAAGCATATTCAGATGATTAATGCAGATTGCTTGTCGTAAATTTTGGGCAAATTAGCAGAAAGACATGAGATAACTGATTGCTATGCCCCCAGAAATCTATTGTGAAATAGCCCCATTCTAGGTCACGACAAATCTATGATTTTTATCTGTTCAAGGACGTTAATTTAAGAGCATTTTTCCTAAATAAGGGAAATAAGATGCATCAACTGTGCTGTTAATATCAATATTTGATTTTTAAATATAAGAAAAGTAAAGTAAGAAGCTAGTAAAAGATTTTATTTCGGGACCATATTGATACTACTGACATATGATATGAAATATCTCTAAAAGTCTTTCTTGATTAAATTTGTAAAATTAAATGCTATAAAAGCTGCACAATATATAAGCAAAAGGGGCAAGTATATACTATTTAAACTCATCTGTTATAATGAAAATAGAAAAACAAACAAGTATGAAGTAATTCAATTTTGAGAAATACCAATACCCCAAAAGACGCATCTAAAATTTTCTGCAGCGTATTATTTGAGCTTGATGCTACCACTTTAATTAAAACTTATGCTGATGTCATCAAACACCGTATATTGCTTTCCTGCACTTCTCAATTCCATTCGTCATTCTTTTTAACGGACAAAATATACATAAATAAACATTCACTGTAGCATAAATTTTCAAGTGGCAGCCATCAACCATAAAGGAAAGGGAAGCATGCAATGAAGAAATTCGTCATTCCATTAAGTTTGGAATCAACACAAGAAAATGAAACAAGAGTACCTAGTTAAGAAGGAGCGTTCGGAAGTTGAAGAGTTTTATCGACTACCATTTTACTAGTGTGACCATTGAACAACTGCATAGAAACTTTCGTAAGAACTGAGTCTTCATTCAAAGCCATCTCACCATTACTCTTTGTCTTCAGCTGGGACAATCAGTTTTTCGGATCATTAGGCAGAATAGTTAGTTGGTCGTATAGTTACAAAAACAGGAAGGAAAAGATAGAGAGCAAGAGCCTTTCTTTTTTCTCCTTTCTCGTGGGATCACATTACAATTGAATTTTCTCTCTTGTAAATTCCCTTGCCTGTCACAAAATAAAAAATTTACTGCAAGTTTAGTAGCATGTCGTCGTTTGGTATGCTTACATATTAACCAGTTCATGGGGAGCCAAAAGTACATGTTCGCTGTTGTCTGATCCGTTTTGAAACGTATAACTGCCTACTTTGTCGTTAAAGAATAATAAAGAAAAAATACAGAATTTTCGAGACGAGAAATACACAAACATAAAGAAATATTGAAAATTGCTTTAAAAGATTCCGAATCGAGTTTTACTGCTCAACATCGTTGGACTATTGCTGATTTAGTTTACTTTACTTCCAAAGTCCGAATATGTTTTGAAGAGTTGGTTCCTGCAAATAGCTTTCTCAAGGAAGATGTCAGATTTTTATTAAGAAAGGGTATTGTACGTTTAAAATTAAAGCTGGCTGACATACCAATGAACATGAGGAATTCATACAAAAGTTTGTGTTTAACCAGTAAACCAATAGGTAGTCACTATGGAGAAGTAATGGCCCATAGCTCTTCCTACCAGCACATTTTCCCTACTCTGCTGATTAGTTAGTGAAAGTTTAGACCTAAAAGACTAGAGTTGATAACTTTAGTAACAAGGTACGTTCTTCAGTTTCAACACATTTTCCGGATCGCTTGTGTTTACATGCAAACCAAAAAAAATTCAATATAGCACCTATGTGTGTATGGTGGGCATTTTTACAGTATGTGGCTAGAGTGGTTGGTTGATGAGAAGTAGGCACTAATGAATATGATGTGATAACGACAAACGCACATCTTCTATCCCGCTGACTAGTGAACAAGGCTAGTGAAACGGTGGACGACCAGGACCCAAAATTAGACTTTGTCAGACGTTGTTGTACAACCACCAACACGGAACAAGGTCCACACCAGTGTAACTAATGTAACCCTTCTATTTAGTAGAGATACATGCTATTAGCATCATGAAAGTTAAGTGCAAATGACAAGTGTAAAACACACGCAAAAGATGTATGTATTTTATGTGACCGTGTCTTATTCTCTACTTGTTTTAGTTCTAGTAGACATGCTTAAACGAACAACTTCAAGTTACGTAATATTAAACAGTTTTCCAGGAAACGTCCTATACGCATAATATTATCAACAGCAGCATTGATAATACGTGTGGCGCTCTGCATGCATGAGCATTCAGCATCGACTGCGAAGAAACTTTAGAAGAATCCTCAGAAGAGCAGAGGGACTCCGTCAAAAACACAGCAGCGCAGTGTTCTTAAAGGCAAGAGTCCATTTGTCAAAGACTGTGTGTATGCGGTGTAGTGCAGGAAAAGAATCACGTTTCCTAATGTATTTGTTCTACTTAAAAAGCGTCGAGAGAAAGAGACGAAAAATAAAATGCGTAAGGAAAACAGTGCTGCTGTGGCATAACCATCGCCAAAAAACTAACGCAAAACAGGAAAGTGTTGTTTGCCAAAAAAAAGTCGACGACTAAGACGACAATGATGTCGAGGAAAGTGAGAGAAAGGGTCGTCTTTGTTCTTGGGAACGGAGTTGTGGTGGCGATGTGGCCGTGGTTCTGCTATGGGGTTCTATTTCAGACTTGAGACTTGCTAGCAGAATTCTTTGATGATTGTACGTGAAACGCGCATTTTTATAATATCATGTGCACACACACCGTAATTTTTATGAGTTTGTTTTTAACAGAGAAAAGGTAAAATGAGTGGGACTCAGAGATTTCAGGATACTACAAGTGTGCGTCTGCTGTAAATTTACTCCTCTCTAGTGTGCATGCATCAAGTACTATATAAGGCTGGAAGATTTTATATAATATTTAGATTGTAATAGGTACAAACCTTTATTATTTACATGTGCAAGTATCTCTGGAAGTAAAAAACAAATTGATGTTGGTAGTCATGTGACAATTACCATTTTCTCTACTTACCTTATTTTTCCCTGTCTCTTTTACGAGACATCAGTATTTTTGCTTCATTTTGCCATTAAACTTTTTTTTGCTGTATGACTATGAGCTTTTACATGTAAGAGGAAAATGAGATGACGGAACATTCGCCCATTTTCCGGATTTTTCCAAAACATGGTCTAATCCACTTTGTGGAATGTTTGAAGACGAAAACAAGGAACTTGTTGAGCTCATTCTCTCATTTTGAGTGAAAGTGAGGTGAGAAAAGCGGTAATGTAGTGCATGATTAGTGGTATTTTGCAGGATTACTGGTAGAAATTCAGTTTATGTATGATTATATCTTAGTACAAAAAGTATAGTAAAAGTGGTAGAAGCAATGTACGTATGTATGTAAGTACCTGTATTTATAGTATTCTTGTACTTACACACAATACAATCAATTCTCATCAGAAATTTCCTTGTTTAAAAGTTCTGTGCTCTGTCACTTTTTAGATTAAAGTTTGCGTCATTTCTGTTTGGTTATATTTACATACATATTACATACCTAACTATAACAGTGTCAATAGCATTTTATTACACACTTACATCTTCCAATTTTTAGCCAAGAATAAAATTAATAACAAATATATAGATCAATGTATATAGCTGACAATAAATATGAAGATACTGGTTAGAATGCATATTCACAAGTTTAGGGTTGCAACTCGATTAAAATATGCATACATTCATTTTATCAATGCTGTTAAGTGACGTCAAAAGCAATAAACATCCGTAACTTATAATCTATTTTTTGAGATTCTTTAAAATCTAAGACGGCAAAAGTTAGGTATGCAGATTGCAGGTAGTTAAGCTTTACAACAAAACGGTTTAATTACATTTCTATTTTATACTGCCATACTTTACTTTTTGCATCAACATTCTTATTGAAAATTTCGTTTTCTTTAATTTATACCATGTGGGTTTACTCGTCCAAAGATGTACATCTTCAGAGTAAATCAATGTTATTTTCCACGCTTTATTTTGTATCTCAATTCACTTCATTCGCAACATGTTCATGAAATTAAAGGATTGCACGAGAAGTTTCCTTATTTCATTATGCTAAAAATAATTTTCTAAAGTGTTTCATCTTTCAGTTAAAAAACCATGAAGGCACGGTGCACTTTACTAGATTCCAAGAAGATGAAAAAGCTTGATGATGTTACAGTTCTTATTATAGTTCCGTGATTATAAACATAAAAAATACATTTTCCTCACAACCCAGTTTTAAGAGCAATGACAACAACTAACTGCCTATAACCTCTATTGCATGACTACTACTTCATACTTACTTCAAAACCAAAACATTAATGTATTTTCATGAGGCCTTTGGTCTGCGAAAAGGACAAGCCACTCGTGCTGGTAAACAGGATTTTCTATAGTTTTATGGTTCTTCCAGTTACATGCTCTTGTTACATCATCATTTAGATCACAAAAACATCTTCATTGCTCCTACTTCATGCAGCAATAAAGTTATTTCAGGATTAAAACAAAACGGAAGCATGAAAAATGCTTTTGAAAAGAAAGTTTTTAAAAACAAGATTTGAAGGTCATAATTTAAGTAGTCAAAGTGAAATTGGTGCTTCAATTGCTCCTCTAAACTTCACATTACTTACTCAGATCTTTTTTAACGGAAAACTCATTGGTTGTTGCTGTACGTAACTTGCTATTAACTATGGTAGAAAAAGTAGAGGCTTTGCCAGTGGCGGTGCTTTGGTTGTAGTTAAGTGGAATGAAATGAAAACTTTATTGGAACATTTCACCGGCTACTAGTTTTACTCGTTGTAGCACTCCACTTCAGAGAAACTAAAAACTTTGTAAAGTATCATCAATGTTCAAACAACAGCGGTATGTGGTAGGAGTTTGTATGGTCAACTTCATTTCCTAAGGTCACTTCCACTCACTTAGCACAGCCACCATCGTCATATATAGGGAAAAAGCAGCCGTTACCACTGCTACTACTGAGCAGTTGTCCATAAATGAATGTGTGTACATCTCGAGACAACCGTCATTTTATTGCCAATTTCAACACATACAGGGACACACAAAATGATTTTTTCTTCTCTTGGGCAGTGAAAGTCTACCAGAAAATTACACTTTATAAAATTGTACGAGGCAGTAAAAGATAGATGATGTTGCTTTATGTGCTCAACCAATGACCTGTAAATTGTGCAAGTAGCGTGCTATAAATCCACATTGGTTTAAGAAGGAAACTGCTGTATTTACAGTTATACTAGTTATTGGTGTGTTTGTGTTGTGCTGAATAAAGATAGCAAGACATGGCCTAAGCACATTTTAAGAGACACATTAGTATGGGCTTGTCATTTTAAATAATGCTTAAATGTATCCATACTATATCCCTGTATCCCATTCAATTCATGAAAACTGACCTCGCCGAAATATTCTTTTATACATTTTTAAGTTCTAAGGAAAACAACTTATCAACAAGATTTTGTGCTGCAATCGGCTGTGGCTAAACAACAATGGAACCTCTTCAGAATAATATTTTTATTAGTATTGAGTGGGAGTAGAAACCCATTTCTTGTATGCTGAACTGCTCGTTCTCTCAAAATACCACATATACCAATGGATATTTTAATATTTTATTTATTGGATCAGAAACATTTCAAAATAGAAATCCTTTTCCAACATTACAATATAGTTTATTACAATAGAAAAAAATGTTCAAACAAATCTATAAAAGGAAATATGTTTACTTTTTACATCTTAAAATGTTTTTAAAATGCGACTGACAAAGACTTTAGATTATATTGAAGTCAGAAAAGTGCATATCGTTACAGTTACAAGTTATATTACAGCAAAATATAGGAACGTAGCGACTAAAGGACTAAACACTGGATTTGAGCAAAGTAAAACTGTTTGTCTTGGAGTGAGAAATTACAAATTGACATGCCACATAACATATCTAAAAGCGCTACAATTGTATAATTTAGATTTTTGATCCCAAATCTTACTGCACCGTCAATTTTGAATTTATGCGTGTTATTTGAGTGCGGCGTGCGAAGACATAACATTTTAATTGATATATCTTAATTTTCACAAGATTTTAAATCAGTGGATAGAAACTCAGAATGCTTTTAGGGTGGTAACGTTATTATTCGATAAGCTGAGTTTCAATATTTTAAAACTACTTGCAGATGCATCTTACTGCCACACAAACAGACAAACACAAGCAATCACACAAAGAAAGTTTAATGCTCTTTTTACACCCACTATTGTCACATCGAATCTTTATGGACTGTACTCCCTTTGAAAAATGCTTTGCCAGTTAAATTGTATATAACTGTGTTTGACAGCAGCATGAAGCTTTGTCTGGACACTGTCGAATACAGAATTGTCTAAGATGGAGAAGCGTTGCGCAATTGATTTCTGGCATTTGGAGATTCTTGGAAATATTCTTTCCTTAAAGGCATTAAATCCAACGAAATTCAAACTATATATTATTCGAAAACATTCAGCGACATTTATGCTGTTATTTTTAGCCCATCCCAAGCATTTTACTTATTGTCATACAATTTTCTACATTGACAGCCGTTGAGTGGTCCTCTCATGAGTGTCATGAAACATGATGAATTTAAATGTGTCTATAAAGTCTGTAGGATCAAAAGGGGTTAGATTTTTTCCACAAGAACTCTAAAATGGTTAATATTTCACATAAAAGAAGCAATTTCTCTAGGATAGATTTAAAGATTTGCAGATAAAATGTTCCAATTGTTTTCAAATTCATGGCCATGTTCAATAGGAGAGAAATTTTTACAGTCACAAGGAAAAATAAGATTCAGTCAGGCAGTTGAAGAAAATGTAAGATTATTATTTATTGTAAGCACTACTTACAAAGACCTTGCAAAAACTCATATTATAGAATCCATTTTGCACGAGTGAATTGTATTAAAAGAGGCATGTCATTTTAAGATACGGTACAATTATTATCCTTCAACAAACAGTAAATGTGTTCCCTACCTTTAGTGCAGACATCCATGGCCATGTACACAAAATCTGAGTTTAAGAAAATTGGTTATTGGTTCATAAATGAAAAAAACCAAATACTGTGATGATGACATTGTTTGCGCAAATATGAAGGGATATACCCACATAATGAGATTAGCCTGGAGCAAGCCGTGAAACCCATTTTACAATTCTCCAGTTTCTTGAAGTGCAGATATAGAAGCGGGATTTATTATGATGACGTACCTAATATATATTTTAGAGAGGAAATAAAATTCACCGCCATTTTTCAGCAAATGGATACTGCCTCAAGCTTGGATTATCGTTGCCAACAATGCGTGATATAAACTCGTCGATGTGTTGTCGACTCTTTTTTAGTTTTATGCTCACCGATTCTGTTATCTACTAAACCCACAAACTTTCTCTTTTTGCCCACCTTCACCCACCATACTGCTGGGCAAAGTAAATGGTAAGTGGCAAAGTCTTTTGCCCTTATACAAGTTAAATAATAATCGTTTGATATTTGCAAGAACTATTGGCAGTAAGTATATACAAACGCGATGATGATTAAACAAACAGCTTCGTCTCTAACTAGCTAAAAATAGTTTCTGATGAGACCTTTGGACGGTAAGTTTACTATGGTGCCTAATAAAATGTTCCAAAAACTAACATTCTTTTTTCTTTGGTAACCTTGATACCATGCTGATGATAACGACTTTCTTTGCTGTACTCGCTAACGAGTAAAAACTATTGAGACAAAAAAATCAAACAAACTGGTACTTACAAACTTCTTCAAAAGGTGCATCAAGGGAATAATATAAAACAACAAAGTTGTGGTTTACTGAGAATCAACAGTAGGAAAAATGTGTGTTAGTTTGACGATAATTAATTGATGATGAATGTGACCTTCTATAGTTTTCATGAATAAATTAAATGAGCAATTTTTTCCATAGAATGGGTTGACTCAGCTTTTTCAAAATAATATTTCGAAAGAGTTATACAACCAGGATGACTCATTCCTTTTGTTTAAAAAAATAACTATTCTGTTGCATTAACTTGTATTATTTCTACAATGACTGTTTGTTGACACATGGATCCAAGGACCCATGAATTTCTTTAAAAAATTCATTCTTAAAAGAGAAAAAAGAAAGTATGCAGATCCGCTCGTCTGAATTCTTTGAAGTTGTCGTTTTCTCTCTCTTATTTTCTCTTTCTCTCTCTCAATCTTCTTGTACTATTCTTTCAATGTGTTTCCTTCTCCGTTTCATTTCATTTGGTTTGAATCTTTTCAAAAATCCTTCGCCATCATTCACTTGCGCTTTTACTGTCTTGTTTGCGAGTCTGTGAGACACATCCAATATTAAAGAACCAGAATCCCTATAGTATCACCACCCACAGGAGTTTTCACCAAGATATCTCTTTTATGCAGCATAATTTTATTATATATTCCTATTTGTTTGAATTTGATGTGTACATAGCAAAAAACAAGAAGTAAAGCAGAACTGGAACTTTTTTGTACATCTACAGATTTTGAAGGTCTTGTGAAATAACAAGATATTCATAAAAAATATTTTCCCTTTATTATTTTTACTATAGTTTCCTTGCACGTTTCTACTCGGGCATACCTACGAAACTTTAACGAATTTTTTGCATTAAGGTAATATTTTTCAACTTTTACAAAGGGTCTAGCCGGCGTTTTAGAAATGAATAAATAGAATAGTCAGATATCTTCAATGCATGCAGTGTAACAATCCATGTCTGTCCATAAAAGTGGACACTTTACATTTTCATTCATCCATTTGTGTTTATTGTGTAAAGCTAACCTATTTTACCATATAGTTTACCTATGTGTCCTTCGTTTTCATTCAGCAACTGCAAGCTTTCTTCTTTTTTCAACGAAATATGAAACATTTTTCGTTTTCCCATTGAAGGCGAGAATAACGAAAATGGAATGTGAAATTTCCAGCTCTTTGTGCCATTTTCAAAACTAGATATATGTCACTTTGATTCATTTGTAACGTTCATGCTTTATTATAATTTTGCTTATAACAATTGAAGGCACAAAAAAGCAAAAAAGATTTTCAGATGCAAAATTTTCATACAAATTCACATCTTACTCGTTTGACCAACCACTTGGCACTTTTTCTGTATACTTCCGGGGAAGATGACTATTTTCCCGGTAAATGTGTTTGAAAGCATTGATTAAAAAATTTATGCAAGCGTCAAAGCTCTATTGGTAACTGGAATTTTTAAATGAGATCAACTACTTCATTTATGCAGATAAGTTTATAAAATGTACAGAAATCAGAAATTTACAAGATGAATGGGAAATATGCCTATGAAATACTTATTAGCGCAGAAAAATCTTGATATTGTTCACTTAAATCATATCTCGACACGTGAAATAAAAACTTGAATTTGAATCTACGCAGTACCTTCCTTTTAAATTTTCGTTGGTTTGACAATTGACTTGACGAGCTCATATAGAGTTACAAAGGGATGCTTACGGTTCACTCCCACATCTTTCAAATAAATGTTTGTCGCTTTCCTTTAAAGTTTAGCGACAATGGACCATGTATGATTCAGTAAAGTCCCTTTTAAACCCATTTATCCCCAGATGTACTTGTAGTGCTTTTCCAAAAAACTTTTCCATCGAGTCATAATGCCACACATATATTTGCTAAAAGAGAAAAAGAAGTGAGTTTTGTCCCTTGAAACGCAATTTTTATACATTTCTTAGTTAAAAGTCTTTGTATTTGTCACATTTCTTGTCGATTTATACGTAAATTTTTCTTTTTTGTTGCAACTCAACAGAGTACAAATAAAATAAAGTGTCTTTGCTGCCAGGTACTCGTGTTGAAAGTTTTTATTCTAAATAGAATAAAAATAGAGAAAAATTCACCTTAAGGCACCAACAGTATGTTTTTTTCTCATCTGTTTCTCCATTTTAGTAGGTGTACTTACATACGAAGGTTCCTTAGGTATGCATCGTCGTTTTGTATCTGAAGTCACTACATTTGTAGCTCCAAATGATCGGTTTCTATCTGAGTGAATTAACTTAATGTTTTAGTAATTTATTGATTTTCATGTATCATAATTATTAATTTCAGAAAATTTTATGAGATGTGGTATGTCTTTTATTATGGAAAGCTGACATTCTATTGAATTATATTATTAATTGTGAAAAAAGTTGCGACAATGAAGAATGCTTCATTGCTGATTAATATTTAATAATGTGTGGTCTGAAAAGAAAGAATGATACGATTCCCAACATTAGTTAAGTATCTGTAAATGTTTTATATTTTGCACCAAAACATCCTTTCCTTTCACCAACTCAAGAGTTTATTTTATTTTCAACTGCTTTGTTTAGTTACATTACTGAGTGAGTTGAGTAGGATTCTATTCTATCATTCCGCCGAAACAAAAAACCGCGTTTTCAATTCGTTCATGTGGAAGAAAGCTTTCAAAAATTTTGTTTGTTTAACAAAACTTTACGATCAAGTTGCATTTTATTTTAATACATGACCAACTAACAGACTTTAGTTTTTCAAAACCTCCACTTTTGCTCTTAAAAGCGCCAAACAAGCCTTTTCAATGACCTCTCAATCCGTACATTTCAACTATATAAGCCTTTTTCTCTTCGTTGCTAACTCATTATATGTAACTTATACATGCTTCATGATTACAAAACAACAAAAGAGTTTCTCTTCACAATGTAAATGGGCCAGCTCACCCGTACAGATAAATTATAAAGTTTGAAATCACAGGAAAGAAAGCAGCTTTCAACTTCAAGTTAAATTGAAACTATATAACGTTCTGTTTTACATTTACTAACAAGACAATAAAAAAGTACACAAAATGTAGACATCTAAAGCTTAAAAAGAAATAAATAATCATGCTTTCTAAATTGAAATGTGAATAGCTTTTAATTCGACAAAAGAAAGCTAGCAATTGAAAGGTAAGGAGAATACATAATAATTGTTAGCTGGCTAAATTGATATTTGCTAAATGTGGCACGTACTATTTACATAACATTAATGTTGGCAGCAGAAGGCCATGCTATGCTAACCCTATTGATAAATTCTTGTGTCTAGACGCTACACTAATGATAATGTGTGCTAATGCTCAAGCACGTTTTCCTATCTATATCCTCGGGTGGACCCACTTAAGCTGTCACTTTCATACGCATATGTAGCTACACCTAGGTCAGTCCACGTATTTACGCCAGGAAGCCTCACTAGTTGCAAGTAAAATTCTTGACAAAAAAAACTAGGCAAGAAAGTAAAAGAAAGTTAGAATATATGAAGAAGAGAAAAAAAACTTGGAGAGAAAGTACGAGTTTATATCAAGCCTCTGCGGATTTGACTTTGACTTTGCCAGCACGTTTTCTGTTTGTTCAAACAAAAGCAGGATATAGTCTCAGGACTCTGGAGCAGCAGCTGCAGTAAGATATCCATGAAAAGAGAAACAAAATGTTACCTAAAAGAAAAACTTGGCAACAATATATCTATATCAGATTCATAAATATTGATGATAGTGATAATGTGATAAATATACTTAAAATATGTATATAAAATGTAATCAGTATCTCTAGGGCTCCTGATCCTTCTTCCTCTCTAAAAAATGGATCTTTTGGCTCAGTTTTTGAGTTTTTGGCTTCTAACCTTTAAATATGTAGTCGCTTCTGCCATTTATATAAATATACACATCGAGATTATGGTCACAAGCCTTTCTATGGAACAAACCACCTTTGGGTCAGATAATTTTATTACAAAAGTTAAACTACCTATCATGAATAAACAGAAACTGCGGCGAGAACTGCTACACAATCCACAACTTGTGACAGTGTGACAACTAACACGCTCTAAATACGCCACTGGGGTTATTCATAGACTTGCTCTTTCAGAAATAATTAAACTAGTGAAAAGCAAAAATTTTCAGCCCAAATGATTTCCTCTCAAACATAACGAAACCAAAAAACGGGACAAGGATCAGAACTCGAAATGCAATGACAAAGTA
This sequence comes from Entomobrya corticalis, assembly GCA_034694325.1. Lineage (NCBI taxonomy): Eukaryota > Metazoa > Arthropoda > Collembola > Entomobryomorpha > Entomobryidae > Entomobrya > Entomobrya corticalis. The sequence continues at coordinate 3,434 of JAQFYG010000223.1, read as the reverse complement.
TCAAAGTACTGTTACTGCCTTCTATTTGTGCTGTAAAGTTTTATAGTGCGTGCACTCGCTTTTCTCCTTCTCTCTCTCTCTTCTTGTTGTTTTGTACTTATTTGGCTTTTATGCTCTCAGTCAGCAATAAAAAGTTAGCAAAAAGTGACTTAAAATGTGCAAGGACACTTTACTTTCCGTCCCGCTCTTTTTATCTATTTTTTCTCCCTTTCTCTTATACTGATGGCATACTGAATATAGTACTTACAACTACTTATGTTGTTAGTTATAAAATCCAAAATAGTGGAAGATCATAAGGATAGTTAGTGGTAGTTCTTCTAGTGTAGATGCATTAACAAGTGTAGTAAAAAAGTAGAGTTATGAAAAGATGAAATGAATACTAGAGAGAAGTGCAATTAAATGAAGGAAAGAAAGCATGTTTTTGCAAGTAACCGTAATACAAGAAACAGTCTTTCCTGAGATAAAACAAAATTCAAAAAAGATAGAGAGAAAGTTAGAGCTTACGATGATGCATCCCGTTATGTTGTAATTTTCTTGCCCTCTACAGTCCATTATGACATACTTATGGTTAATAGTAAAACGAAGAAGAGAAAAAATGTATCTTAAAAACATTGAAAAGACTTTGTGTACTCATTTTCAAAATGGCAGACAGCTTGGGAAGAAAGATGCAGAAAAACATAACTTGGGAAAAATTGGAAATACTTTTTATGTACTTATTCTTGTAATATGCTTGTAAGATCCCTTGTGAATTTCTTGCTTTTATTCTGCTAACATTAGCAGAACGACGAGAAAAATCATATTTTTTCAAGAGGTCTAAAATCTCACTCTCTGTCGCTTTCCCTATCTTTCCTATCTCCTCTTTTTCTTTCCCTTTTTCCCTCCAGCTTTTTACAAATGTTTTATGAAAAGAAATATTAATTGTGTCTTGTGTGAGAGGATCCCACCACCCTGTAATAAATAAATGAATGAAACGATGGAAAAACTTTTGCACCTAAACCAAAATCTACGAATTTCAAACTCGTACGTTTTGCCTGTTGTAAACAACCAACCATACAAAATAAATACATGAATATAGTACGGATGTAAAGGTGAATGTCATCAAAGATTCAGCTCGGCTTCTCGCTCCAGTTCGATCTATAGAAATGATTTTCCCCGCCATTTACCTTACTTTCTTCTTTTTTCCTTTCCAGCCATCAAAATCGTAGCACGTGAACCACAACAAATACAACCTACTCTCCCTTCAAATTAATAATGTTATAATGAATATAAAAAGACAGTTAGAAACCTAATGCGCATTTTACCTTATACAATAGAATGTACAAATTAAAAAGCTATATTACAGCGTAGGTTCATACAATGCGTAGACACAGAAATGTATCAGCAAAGATAGATTTATTATGACTGAAAACAGAAATGCGAAAATAAACAAGACGCTTATTACACCCATTTCAGAATGAATGGCAAAAGAAAAAAGAAAAGTGTTTGTATCATTATTGCTTGAAAACAAGACAGATTTAAAAAAAATTACATTTGGAAGTATACATGTTGCGAAAACATTAATATCATCACAAAGGAAAGATTCTGTAGCAATGATGATGACAACCAAAATTATTATTTGTATTTTTTCCTATGATGACGATGTTCTTAAGCCTGGAAGGACTGAAAGGAGAGAGCGTGCATAAAAGCAAAGTAATGATACGATCTGTGGTCCTGATATAGAATTTTGGCTATAGAATAAGGCTTTAGCGACTGGTTTTTTGGTTGAATCATCATGGATGATGATGCTGCAGCATAAAAAAGCAAGATCCCATTTTAATTTCAGTGTTTTTTGCTACTGTTTATTTTCTGAATGCTGTGTGTATAGTGTGATGTGGTAATGGAGCTTGTGCATTATTACAATATTATGGTTTTTCTTGCCATCGTAATACATAACACGAGAAAATGTAAATAAGATACTTAGAGGAGCGTGTGCGTGGTACAATGACAATGACATTCACCACCGCCTTATTCCTTCCAAAAAACCTAGTTTTTCATGCGGTAGCACGAGCACATGTGTAGAGACATAAAGCAGATATGTAAATAGAGTTAGGTTGGAGTTGTGAATAAATGTGCACTATAATATCCATCCTGTATTCCTCCTACTCGTATAATTATTTTCTGAATTAAGTGTTTTCTTCTTTAACTCATCGTTTCCAAAGAAAGAAATTCAAAGAATACTTTTGTGACTGTCTTACTTGGAAAAAGATATGTGCTTTCTTTATACGCAATCCTCCTTGCCTCGTGCCTTCAATGGCTGTATTATATAACGATAATCACAATCTTCTCTCCTGTTGTGTATCTATTTTTCACTCTGAATAATTTTCAAATGCTTAACTCTAACTCTAACTGTGTAACGTATCTTTTCGTAATAATTGATTCACACAAGCCTTTTAATTAATTGGATATTATTATTTTTATCATGTAATTCATTGCAATATTCCCCGAACAGGCTACAGAATGATTTGGTCGGTTTAATGAATAAGATCGCATTGAAGTACATAAAAGAATTCTACATTCCGTGCTATGCTTTTCATAATTAGTATTATTCTCTGTAATTTCCTTTTTTGATCAGAAGAAGTTCTGACATAGGTATTCAGTTAATAAGCCGTAGCACTACCATTCTCTGAAAGTTCTGATTAAAATTGAGCCGTCATTCTACCAGAATAATTTGCTGGAACAATGAACAAAAAATACCGAGCGATGCTACAAAAAAGGTTTTACAAGTGTACTTATTTAACAAAGTTATACGTACCGTTAACGTCGCCAAACTCATTCCAGTGAAAAATACCAACAAACTGAGTTAAGTTATCAAACGTTTTGCTCATGAATGTTCCATTGAAAGTTGTAAGTGCAATTAGTAATAAGGCATTTCATAAAAAGGTTTTTAAGAGTCTTATAAAAGGTAATGCTGCTAGTTCAAGTCTAGTTCAAGTAATAAATACTGGCGTACTGCTTCAAAAAAGGCAGAAGTCATTGCTCTAATTGAATTTAAATAAATTTACATTAAGGTTAATGTGATTATAAATAGGGTTAGAAATTAAAGCTAGGTTACATGCTATCTAACAAAAAAAAATTTATTAGCACGGCACATGACACAAAAGGCAAAGGATTCATGCTGTGACATCTCAACCTAAGAGGCACTTGCTTCTAGTGTACAACTTTTATTTATTTATTTCCACACTGATTTAGAAACATCTAAACAGCATCACAACTCGTAACAAATATATTCCAATTCAACTAATCGCTATCACATTGTAACTTTCTTCATAAAAAAGTTTTCCACTGTAAAGTTACAAGTGTTTGCATGGAATACCATGGTATGCACACAAAACGTCCAAAACAAAAAGGTCCACGGTCAAAAGGTCCCCGGCTCAAAAGGTCCACACTACAAAACG